>PVKM010053148.1:0-10090 GCA_004027735.1 Carollia perspicillata
GTTCCTTATACAAAGCAGGTACAAATGTACTGGGACTCAAGGACTGATGGAGGGGGTCATGGTGATAAAGGCAACTATAACAAGAACTGAAAAGCTATATTCTGAAGTCAAGGAACCCTACACTGTTCAACAGAGCTTCAGAAACATTACCAAATTCTAACATATTTATTGAATTAAAAAACAATGAGTGTTATTTGTATTAATTTGTTAAGCTTGAGAAAATACCTGGCCAATGACAGCTAAGTGTTGTTACTGAAGTTTAGTCATCAGTATGTTATATACTCACTCTTCAATCTTCATAGATGACTGAACAATAATGACTCGTGATAGAAGGGCCATTCTAAGTAATAGAGATGCAATGGGTAGCTTAAGTTTTTCATCCATTGTGATAGTAATTGAGCTTCTTAATGCATTTATTATTGTAAAAGTGTCCTTGAAACCACCAATTATTTCTTCTTATAGTTGGTTAGAATTCTGAATATTTGTCTTGGACATTTCTAGAAGCATATCTGTCAAATTAACTTGTATAAAGCATTTGTAAGTCCTCTCTATGAGAATATGCAGAGAATGTTTTAGCTTCTGATTCATTACCTCTAGCCCAGTTGTGTGTTGGACTGAAGGGTTCATTTGGCTACTGCACTGGGAAAATGGATTAGTTATTTTCATCTGTCCGTTTCTCTTTATCTACACATTTAAAATAATTTCTCTCTCTTTTCTTTTTAAGCCACAGCTGTGTTATTCAAGAGCAATTTTTTCAATAAAGAAAATATATTGCACTGACATTCTGAATCATTTTGGCTTTGTTGGTATTGTTTATTTTAAATCTAAAGATTCAGCAGCATAGTGGGTAACAAATCAGAGGCTTTGACAGAACTAAAATAGGGGTGCCTTACATTAAAGGGACCAGCCAAATTGCACAATTCAGTAACTCTATTTGCTCATTATGGTGATTCGTATAGGCTTCTTTAAAACCACAAGGTTTCACAAAAATATTTACTGGTTAGAAATATTTTCTAAACATTTACTTGCACTCAGAGTTATCCAAGCAACTTAGAACACCTCTAAGTTATGGCACTGATTGTCTTGTCTAAACAAAAGCAAATCGTCCGGTCACCCTCTAAACATTGGAAAATTAAATGAATGTTCTGGTAAAACCTTTCTGCCTTCATCTTAAGAGTCAGCATGCTTTAGTTAGAAAAGCTGGCTCTCCGACTGTCTGTAAGTAGAGCAGTCATTGCACATTGTAACAGGACGCCCAGAAATTTAGAGAGACGTACTGTCCAATAGGTGCAACACCACAGCAAATATCTCAATCCTGCATTAGGGACATTTAAGAAAAACAAACACAGGGGCAATAATATTGAAGGAAAAAGAAGAGAGGGTGTGCATGCATGTGTGTGTGTGTGTGTGTGTGTGTGTGTGTGAGTGAGAGAGAGAGAAGTAAGAAGGATTAGCACAGACAGACATAAATATGCTTTCATATAGTAATAGCTACATTTTAAAACCTTTTATAATATTAAAGTAAAGGAACTGAAAAATATAGACTGGTAGTTACAAAATAGTCATGGAGATGTGAAGTACAGCATAGGGAACATAGTCAGTGATATTGTCATAAAGATGTATGGTACCAGGTGACTATAGGGAGTATAGGGGTGGGGGACACTTTGAAAAGTATATGATTGTCTAACCACTATGCTGTATATCTGAAATTAATACAAAATACTATTTAATGTAAACTGTAATTCAAAAATTTAAAATAATTTTTTAAAAAATAAACCTTCTACATTATTGCAACTAATAAGTTTCATTAAAACAGGTGATGCTGTGCTGTAGTAATGACACATATGCACAAAATTCTCCCTACTCTCAGTAGTTTAACACAATGAAAAGCTATCGTTTTGTTCATGTCACAATTCAATGCCAATAGATGGAGGCCTTCTGCTTCACAAGGTCCTTTAGGTTCGGGCTCCTTTTATTGTGTGATGTCTCCTTCAGCATGCAGTCTCCAAGGTTACCTCAGAAGGAGGAAGTGAAAGTGGAGAGTCAAGAGGTGAGATTTTATGGATCATTCCAGGAAGTGTTAATGCATCATTTCCACCCACTTTCCATTGGCCAGAACAAAATTATAAGGTCTAACCCATTGCAACGAAGTATGGGAGAATGAGTGTTTCTGTGTGCCCAAGAGGGATATGAAATTGCTTTGTTGAACACAGAACACAAGTGGTAGTAGTTGTTCTGTTTTATTGGTTGGCACCAGCGAAGATTTCACTGCTCAGTTGCTCTGGTAGGTGGTCTGGTGCTGCTATGATGCATGAATTCACTCTCATCCATGACCCAGACTCCTCTTAACTTGTTGACGTGTCATTCTCAAAGTGTAGGCCAATGACTGAGATGGCTGCTCTTACCCAGAATATGCGAGATGAGAACAACCTCATCACAGAGCTATAGCATTTGTCCAATCCAACTACAAACTCAGTACCTTAAAACAACACAATTTATTACCTTATAGTTCTGGAGGTCAACAATCTGAAATAGGCTAAAATCAAAGTATCTGCATTCCTTTCTAGAGGCTGTTGGGGAGAATGTTTTCTTGCCTTTTCCAGCTCCTGGAGGCTGATTACAGACCTTGCCCATGGACCTCTTTCTCCATGTTCAAAGCCAGCCAGAGGAGGTTGAGCCTTTCTCATGATGCCATCTCTCTAGTTCTGATGGTCCTGTCTTACTCATTTCCATTTAGTTCTCTTGTGATATTGGGCTCATCTGAACAATTGAGCATAATTTCTTCATCTTAAGATCAGCGTAACAATTGCCAAACTTAATTCCATCGGTGATGCTAATTCCCCTTTGCCATATGGCATAGCATGTTCATTGGTTGTGGAGAATAAGAATAATGGTGGACATTATTCTCCCTCTCAGATATCAAGAGAGAAAACAGGCAGATGATATCATTTGAGGTGTTAGACAATGAATTTACTTAGTCCATTTTACTCATTTATTTATTTAGGAAATATGAATTGTGTGCCTGCTGTGAATTTGACATTGAACCAGGCAGGCCCTAAGGATAAAATTATGGAAGAAAAACAAAATAAAACACGCAAACAAACAAACAAAACCAACCCTGTTCGTGCTCCACCTGAGCCTTAGAATCTCTCTGGGAAAATAGACAGTGAGCAAGTCTGCAGCGCAAATTGGAACATGTTGCCTTGGAGGCAGCACAGGAGCCACAAGGGCACAAAGGAGCAGCCTCAACCCTAGGCACATGGGGTGGGAGAAACTGGGAAGTTTAGTCTAGGGATGGAAGTCTGGAGTAAAAGAAGGGGAATGTACTAGGAAGAGAACATATAAGTCATTGACAACTCAGTGTGCAAAAATGACTAAAAATAGCAGTTCCGAATTGTGGAGAATAGGAACAGAATTTGGAAGATGGGGGAGTTAGAAGATTAAGCTGAGCATGAAACCTGAGGCCATACCGTGGGCTTTGTAAGTGCTTTTGAGGTGCTGGCACTTCATCCAGACAGCAGTGGGAAACTGCTAAAGGCTCAGAGGGTCTATGCAAAGTCATTGCATAAAGCCGTGCCAGGACAGTGAGGGTGGACTTGGAAATGGGAGTAAAAGGGGAGGTGTGTTTAAAAAATTTGAGGGGACCAGAGGACTGACTAGATAAACTGAAGAAGAGGAGAGAATAGTGTCAGTGACTCAGACATTGTCCTTGGTGACTAACCAAAAGAAAGTGAGTTTGAAGTGAGCTGATTTGTATATAATGTGGAGAATGCCAAAAAATGATCAGAAACGTTTAGGCCTCCACGGACGGAACTTAGACAGATTTGGAAAATCCTAAATGAAAATATTAGTTTTTTTTTTAAAGTTAGAATGATCTGTGGCCAATAAAATTGCCACTTTCTTGTATTTGCATTATAAAATGTAAGTAATGTGGATTTCATGTGATTTGAAGATCAAGTTGAAGGTGAACTTAAATAACAAGTTTTCCTTAAAAAGATCTGAGCATTTTCTCTCTTTCCTCCAATGTTGAATCTAAATATTCAGTGATGGGACATTACTTTATCTCACTAGGCAAAGACACGGGGGATGTCTTATGAATATCTATTTACAGTAGTACATTTTCAGCCCCATAAAGTAAAGCAGCAGTTCACCTCCTCTGGAGGATTTCCCACTTTAGTAATTCATTATGTCACAGGCTCCTCTTGGTGTGAAATTCCTCTGATTAAGAAGAGCTGATAGAGGCAGGAGAATAAAGTAAGTCTCTTCTTCTCCCCTAAACAAGTCATATTTAATATTTCTTCAAGGTCAAGTTCAATTGAAAATAGGACATGGTGATAGCTCCTTAGATTTGTACTAATAACTGGGTGTTCTCACAAGAGGCCTTTTGGCAGGAGAACGCAGTTAACTTATCAGAATGCTTAAGAAAGCAAAACTGCCTGCCAGATAGCAGGTCCAAAAGTTTCAGAGCCCGTCATAACTAGATTTCTTTTTCTTTCCCACTAACGAGAATGAGCCTACTGCATGAATAGCAATGCCTTTTTAAGTCAGTTCTCAGAGGCAAAGCAAAATGTTCTTCCTAGGATTTTGTTTGTAATTTTGTTTTAGCTACTACCTTCCAAGTAGCTTTAGAATAAATTAGAAAAATTATGAGAGAGGCTGATGCCCTATATCATGGTTGTAATTTTTTTGAGTGATGCCTTGCCAGATATATTAAAAGACCAAGTGGCTTCTCCATCAGCTTCCCTCAACTCACCCTTCATCATTCTTTTTCTGACCTGTTATTCAAAGCCTCGCATATCTGGAAAGTTGATCTTGGTTATCTGCAGGTTCAAAAGCATGCATGCATAGTCACTTTAACTCATAGGTGTCCAACAGGGGCTCGTATTTTTTTCACAGCTGGTACCAAATGTTAATCAGTGTAGCACGGTTAAGAGGATAGGCTTGGGTGTCATCTCCACCTCTTCCCAACTGGGTGATGTTGGCAAGTTACTTAATCTCTCTGAACCTCAATTTCTTAACCAGCAAAATGAGGATAAGGGTAATATTGTGTATACCTCATGTATATTTGTGAAAATAGAGTGAGATGAGATGTGGAAAGCATTTCCCCCAGTGGATGACACTCAGTAAACTCGAAACAGGAGGTAGTTATTTTTTATTTAATCATGAGCCACAAGGAGAGAAAAATGAACAGAGACTCTCAAGTTTTGAAGAAAAAATATTTAAAGAGTTTCTTTTGCCTTTATAGTCCTTGACTATTTATAATTTAGAACCACACGTCCTCTGCAATAAATTCAACATTAAATTCTCTTAATGCATTAATAGAAAGTGTATATCTAAAGAGAAATCAATACAAAGAGGGGATATGGGTAAATAAATGTTGCGTGAAAGAGAAATTTCCTAGTAGATGTTAGGATGTTCAAAGATAGCACAGAGAAAAGCCTTTTGGGCTTTGAAGTGCTGAACTAATTAGATCTGGGGTAGATTCAGAGGAAAAATGGGAAAGATAAGAGCCATCATTTCTGAGATACTCAGAGCAAAGAATCACCTGTAAGAGGGCACAACAGTTTAGCATTATCCTTCCAAAGGGAGTGGTGACCAAGAGGCGAGGAAATGGAAGATTCTTGTGCCAGGAATGTTCTCTTATCACTTTCTCTGTCCTAATTGTACCCCATTTTCCAGGCCCAGGTGAGCTCCCCCTTCACACAGTACACACCGAAGCTCTTCCCGCCTGCTCTTCCTCTGAAGGTCCACAGCTCCGGGACATTTGAGATCTAATGTGATACTTCATTCCATCTTAACATTCATCTCGGTCTGTTTTGATTTGGGAAATCGGGGTGGCCCATTTGATTCTGTGCCCTTTCTTAAGGGCTTGAGCATATAAATAACTCCCAACAATTTCATTTACTTTTTATATCTACTGTACGTATAGTGGAATGCATATATACACTTCACTTTTCATGAGAGTAATTCAGGCTCAGAAAGTTTAAGGAATCTGGGAAGGTCACACAGCTATGCCATCCCTGTCATCCGTTATCGACCGGATGCTCATCTCCCACCACTCTGTACACCCTTAAACTGACCCAATCCCTGGTCTGCTCTCTGCATTGGCCTGTGATTTACTGAGTTCTTTGTGCCTTCAGATGGTTTTCTGAATGTGCCTTCCACATCCTTGCCTTTTCTTTAAACTGGCTCTTCTGTGATGAGCAGGCTTCTCCTGCAGCTCTCTCAAATGACAGTTTTTCTCTCACATCGCAAAACCTCAAGCTCAGAGAAAGGTGTAAGTTTATCTCTGAGTCTCAATGGCTGCTTGCAAGACATTTCTCTTCTTTCCTACATGGGAACAAATAAACAAATGAAAACAATGAATCAAAAACCCAGCTCCTTTGAAACTCGGTGCACTTAACTATTCCATCATCTTTCTCATTCTTGCTGCTGACTACTGGCCTGCCCACCTGTCCTCTCCCTGAAGACTTCAACTCCTGGCTTTTTATATTCCTCTCCACCTCTACTTCTGACGTCATTCATGCTGATTGTAAGATCTGCATAATTGAACCCTGAGCTATGGGTTCTTTAATAGCCACACATCCAATCATCTTTTCCTTCATCCCACCTCCGCATCCTTGATATTGATACTTCTCAACTCCACACTCTGGCAGCAGCATAATCTCATGCTTCATAGTGGGGCAGAGCTAGCTAAGGATGATTTGGTCTGGAAAGAGTTTTGCAGCTGGAGGTCAGGCACAACTTTCCAGTGATTTGTGTGAACCCAAGACTTAAGAACAGAGACATATTGGAGGGTGACAGAGAGATTTTGGTAACTACAAGGTCACACCTCTCATGCCCTGATGCTATTCAAGCCCCAACTCATAAACAGAAATTAAATGTACGCCTGAAGAAAACAGTACAATCCTACACTGGCATAAAGCTTCTGCCACCTAGTGGAGTGAGGACCTAGGGTGGAGAGTAAGTTCCATTACAGATTATGGAAAGTTACATTTCATGCACAGCGAAACTGCCAGGTGAGATTTGTACTGCTTTCTTCACTTCTCCACTTTTTAAAATGACCTCATACTTTCTTCTCTTCATGCTTTTCACATATTCTCCCACTTTTTCTGCACACTCTTCGCTGAGGAAATATAAACCAACAGAGAAACCTTCTTGTATGTTGAGCCATATCTACACTTACATATTTTTGTGCCCACATTCTCAGCTGCCCCCTCCACCTTTAGAATGTGTGAAGTGCCCATGTCTATTTTCTTGTCAATGGTATGACTCTGGAGTTGTACACCGTTTTCTTGAACATCATCAGCTTCTCCCTCTCTCCTGCAAATTCCCCATCAGCAAAAAACTTGGTATTATGTTTCCTTCCTTCTGGGATTCCACCCCGGCTTGAGATCCCAGCTCCCTTTTCTGTTCTTAGTCACAGCAGGGTTTGAGAGGGTTGTCTCCCAGACTGCTGCCACTTCCTCACTTCCCAGTCCCTGGTCAAGTCCACTGCAGGCAGGCCGCCTCCCCCCGCCCATTCGAAGGGCTCTTTTCATTTCCTCCAATGACTTACATCACACAAAATTCAATGAACACCCTTCTCTCTTCCTTCAATTCAAGGTTTGAAGCTGCACTATACTCAAATGGCAACTTATTTCTCTTTCTTTCCTTAGCTCTGTCGTTGACACCTCGTTCTAATTTTCTACACATCTTATCTACCATCTCTTTTGGGTTTTCTTTCTTGGAAACTCTGCCTTTGCTTACTTATTTGATATTTAAAAAATGATATGTTAACTACAAAAATAAACTTTTGTTGGGAACTGCTCTGCCTGGTTTCAGGAGTTATAACCGCCCCCCGTGGCTAAGGCTGAGTGAGTGACCTCCGGACTGTGAGCCACTGAGGAAACAAAGCTTATCTCCCTGGCAAGAGCGCTGCTTCTGCCATCTCTGGCCCCCAACACTTGGTCAGAGTCTATGGGTAAGACCCCTCAGAGGAGAGGCAACTCAAGCAGACACAATCATGTGGGAGGCCATCAAGGAAGGACTGGGGGGCTGCAGCAAAGTGAGGGTGAAGGACCCTCACCCCCCTGGCTATTTTGACATAGCCCGAGTCCCCTTTCCATCTGGGAGAAGCTCTGGGAGAAGCATTTCCTGGCTCTAATCCACTTAAGCCTGAATTTTAACAGGGAGGGGGTGCGGTTTCTGGGGTAATCAGGCATAAGAAAGAATATGTAAAACACCATGAAACCTGCTTTTGTTTATAATGCTCTCAATTAAATAAAGGTCCAAACAAGAAGTGAGTTTGTTCTTCAAAGTTTTGTGGCTCTTTAGCTATCCGACCCTGACTCAAAATAGGCCCGCAGAGTTCTTTGTTATCTATTGTTATCTATTGTTTGACCCTTACTGCCTGACATTGATTGATGAGCCTTACCTGTATCCCTGTGTGTTACTGTTGTGGAAAAACGGACTCTTACATGATTTGGGGTGATGGAGTAAGCCTTTATTCACGTGCGAAGACCCAGAGGAGACAGTCTCCAAATTCTGGTCGCTGAAGAGGGGTCAGGTGGGTGGTTAAATACCTTTGCAACAAAGTGGGGACAGGAGGGGTCATGTGGCACAAGCAGGGGACACAGGAATGCAAAAGCCAAGGACACAGAACTGGAGAGCAGAAATGGTCCAGGGCCCAGGACAAAGAAACAGCAGGGAATCATCCAGGGCCTGGGAAAGAGAATCATCTTGTCAGCAGGAGGTTAACCGGGATCCAGGAGTCAGCAGAGAGTTGTCTGGGGTTCGGATCAGAGAGCTAGCCTTATTTCTTATAACATTATGAACCTAATAAATAATATTGAGGTTAGGACCCATGGCCTTTCTCCCTTGAGAGACTAGCCTCTTTCCTCCCCAAGCAGATCATGCCTTGGTAGCATTATGTTCATCCGTGGCGGATGGAGGGGCCCCTGCAGCCAGAGTTCCCCCACAGACTTTAATGGCTTTCCATGATATTTAGAATAATATCCCTGTTATTAAAGCTACCTTCTTCTTCAGCATTCCTCATACCACTTTATTCTGCTGGCCATGGTCCAGCAGTGCTGGCCTTCTTTGTCAGCATCTGAATTCAGTGTCTTTGCCCAACTGTTCTCCTCGTCGGCAACTCTCTTCCCTGATACTTTGTGAGACTAGCTCCCTGTCAGGGGTCAGATCAATTGCCATCTTCACAAAGAAGATCTTTCTCGTTCCAGCCTAGGTTCCTCTTTCATATCACTCAGTTTCCATTATAATTTTTACCATGATTGTTTTGTTTCAAAATGCATCTCTTTGCTTATTGTTTCTCTCTCTCTCCCTCTCCCCCCTCTCCCTTCTCTCCCCACCCCGACCTTGAATCTAAGCTTTATGACCTTGTCTATCTTTTCACTATTGTATCCTCAGGCTCTGCAACACTGCCTGACACATAGTCGGTAATCATTAAATATTTACCAAGTGAATAAATGAATAAGTAGGTTATCAGAGCAGGAATTAAAACTAGGTTCAGGGATTCTAACCCCCTTTCCTGCTTCTAACTACTGAACTATAATAACTTAAACAGTGTAATTCTTGGATCAAAGACTTTTCTTTATGATCTGCAGGAGAAGCTCTTAGCCACTTTCTGGAGTGAGTGTAGTCAAAAGAACTGGCCTCAAGGTCTCTAGCTCGGTGTTGCTTGCTTTTTAGTCCTCTTCCTTCCCTACTAGTCTGCGGTGGCTGGGCTAGTGTCCGTGTGATGGCCGCAGAGCTGGGGGGTTAATGAGCTGCTTCCATCCACCCAAGGCAGTTTATCCCTGGACCCCAGCAGAAGTTTAATAAACTATTTCACCAAATGGTTCACGCTAACATCTTAAACATGACACAGTCAAAAACCTGGGGATTGTGCCTAGTATATCTAACACGCCTATTGTGTATGCAAGAGGACAGCTCCTTGACAAGTAGGCTTCTGGAGGGTGTTTGGCATGGCTACTCTGCCCTTCCCTCTTTCTGTGTTGTTCTCAGTTCTTATGGCTTCCCTACAGTCCTAATTTTTGTCCTTTCCCGTCTATCCCCACCTTCTTGTCTGGTCCCACCTCCCATGGCCTTC
>PVKM010053149.1:0-10099 GCA_004027735.1 Carollia perspicillata
AAATATTTCCTCCATTAAAAAAAAATGCTGTATCCACTGCTCTGAAAACACTGCTGGCCCACCTGCCTCCCTCATGCAATCCCTTTCGCAAAGGCGGCACCCGCACCCGTATTTATTCTGGACTGAAGGATCACACAGACACATTATTTCCATGAAAAAAAGGACACCCTCTTGTTTATTTGATTAAACAAAAATAAAATAAACTGCATAGGAACAATTTTAAAGTCCAAAGAGACGCCGACTTTGTTTTAAGGCTGTGGTAGCTGATACAGCATCTCCTTGCTACCTTCCCCAGCCTTCTCCGTGGACCAAGCGATACATTCAGAAGCCCGTTAGCCAACATAGGAGTTTTTGAACGCTTCCCCATTGGTTCTTTGCCTGACATGCCTGCGGCCTGCAGTATAACATTTAAGATTTAAAAGTAAAAATCCACAGGGGGGAGGAGAACGCATCCCAAACAAACACCCACTTTAAAGGCTTGAGGGAAAACTTTTGGTCTCCCATTCTCCACTGAATTGGCGGGATCTGCCCCACCACCGTGATTCCATTTAAAAGTGTCCAGAGGCAGTAAGCACCCGAGATGGGCTTGCAGGTGTGGTTTGCGTGGGCCACAGTTATTCTGAGGGTGCAGATTCCTCAACACCTCATGTCTGCCTTGGAAAAAAAATTTGTTTAAATAAAAGTTTTACTTAGTCTCACCAGGCAACATGTCCATGTTAATTTCTCCAATTCTGCATTTACTTTCTCACAAAAAAAAAAAAAAGGGGGGGAGGGGACAAAACAAAAAAACAACTCAACTGAGTCATGTGTTCTACACTTAAAGTATTTTGCTGACCGGGCATGACAGCTAATGGACAATATTAAACAAGATTTATTTTTTAAAAAATACTAACAACCCTCCCACCCACCCAAGTATACTAACATGCTAGTTAAAAACAACACCCCTTACCCACCCACCCTCTCACCTGCATTGATTCTTAAGGGGGGGGAAAACAAGAAAAAAAGAAAGAAATCTTAGCACCCTAAAATCAAGAAAACCCCAGAAGCGCGAGAAACCTACAGACTCCTAGAAACATAAAGAAGTATTACAGAGCTGGTTATTTAAAGGAAAGTAAACACTTTGCTACACACGTTAACATTCAGTCAGTGTGCTCCGAGACAGAGCCTTAAGAAAAATACTACCTGAGCTTGTAAGTTAATACAATCATTAAAAGGAGGTCTAAGACCATGCGGAGAGACAAGACTTTTAGAACCATTACTGGTTAAATGATGATGGAAAACATCCCACCAGGCTGGCGTGTTAACCCGTAAGATCAGTTTAAAAATAGACATCATTGAGGTCACCATGACATTTAAAACCCAATTCACAACCATTACAGTGGTCTTAGGACCCTCTCCTACAGCCCAAACAAAAATTAACTAGGGGAAGAAAAGGTGGACAGGCAATACAGTATATCATGGTCATGTGCTTCTCAACTTTATCAAGTATTTAATAAGCAAGCAGAGGAAAAAGAACAACCCGTCAACGTTACCTTTGGTAGGGGAAAAAATTAAAACGCAAAAACACACACTTTCCCAGTCGCTGCTCAGTGAAAGAGCAATTGTTGCAATGTCACGGTGCTGGTGAGAGGAGGCGGACCCTGGCTGGGGCCAGGAGAACAAATACCATCAGGAGTCTACAGATTCTCATTCCCTTCAAACGGCTGGTGTTTCCAACAAGACCACCCTTAGAATTGCTCCTAAAAGGGCGTGCCTGTCGGCATTCAAAATACAGATAAAAATATTGTTCTCTTGAAGAGAAAAAGAGACCTAAAGGTCTTGGTTTGCAGGTCAGTCCTCCAATAGGTCAGATGAACCAGTAGCTCCGTACTACTGAACACAACATGGTAACAGTGTGCGTTAACAAGGGGCCAGGCTGGCAAGGGACACTTGGACTTCTGACTACATTTGCCTGAGTATAAGAATATTTGGTTTCAGAGTGTCTTTTTTCAAGGTCGAGGAAATGCTTTCTCCTGGGAGAAATCGGTTTGGGGTTCATGAAAACATTTTCTTCTCGAGGTAGCGTCCCACTCCCCCCCCCCACTCCCCAGTGGTATAATACTATTCTCTTCAGAGACCCGTCAGATGCCGGCAGGATGAGGTAGATGACTTCTGCCACCAGGTGAGGCAGAACCAAAACAAAACGGACGGTGTGGTGCGGAGTGGGAGGTGGGTCCTGTGCCCCTGGCCTGCAGGAAGCTCGAGAAGGCGGACACGCCTTGGGAGGTTGTGGCTCTGTGGTATCATTCACATGCAAGTAGGAGAGTTTGACTTTTATACAGCCCCAGACTGTTGGGAACGCAAGAGTGATGTTTTCAATAAATACCCTAAATATTTTTTGGCACCATTAATTTTTTTTTTTAACAGAAAAGGGGAAAAACAAAAAAGCCTATGAACTTTGGCATTTCTTTCACTATCTACCAGAACACAGCAATCATAAATCCCCTGCAGAGGGAGACAACACATACACAAACAGTATTCTGATGCTTCAAGCCTAAAAGACCTCTCTCCTCAAATCATTAAGCTTTGGCTTAACTGGAATAAGACAGACTGAGCCGATCTCGACCTATTCTTACAGCTCTACCACAAAGTGCCTTCCATCTGGCAAACTTTTTTGGCCCAACACATAATTTAGATTCTGTTTATGGTACCCTTGTGTTTCCCCAAGTAAGTTAGACTTAAAAGGGCATCCATCAGTCAAAGAGCCGGCGCACCTGGGGCACGACGGCCCAGGGCCCTGGGCTCCAGCCAACCTGCGTGCCACCCGCCAGCCGCCACACAGCACAGGGGGAGAGAGCACGGCTTCCCACGACCAAATTGACAAAGGAATGGTTCTCTTTTTTTTTTTTTTTAAACAAAAGTTTAACACTTTTGAAATGTTAAGTCAGTGGCAACCAGAAGTGGTTTTTCTCTGTGCGTTACCTGGAAATCCTTTAGCCATCCCTACTACACCCAAACTTTTATACCTACTTTACACTTCGCCTCGCCACCTGACCACATCAGACATGCACGGGGATTGTTGTCTCGATATTACACTTACTCGCTAGAAACTTTTTATCCTCCTCCCTTCCAGCACCCAGGACCTTATTATCCTCTCACTGTGGTCAAGACCTCCCCTTTCGACCCAATTTCTACCTACCCTAGTGTCACCTCTTAATAAGCAAGAGATATGCATTTAAATACACCTAACCTGAACAGCCTCATGCACACTAGGGAGTTCCAAAGGTTGGCTTTTCTCCTCTTTCTTTGATTTGGAGCATTTCGCAGT
Organism: Carollia perspicillata; assembly: GCA_004027735.1. Taxonomy (NCBI): domain Eukaryota; kingdom Metazoa; phylum Chordata; class Mammalia; order Chiroptera; family Phyllostomidae; genus Carollia; species Carollia perspicillata. The sequence continues at coordinate 3,308 of PVKM010053149.1, forward strand.
GTCCAATAAACACACTCCAAAGTGCTTTGCACCAATCCCTGTGGGCCGGGAGCCCAGTGTGTGGGTGGCCACGGATGGCCAGCGTTTTAAAAACAGAATCTTCCCCAAGGGTGACCATGCTTTGCGAATGGCAGTGATACACAACTCCGGGTGTGGAGATGGCCCACCACTGAAGGTGAAAAGGGGCGGCTCCGCCCACCTACACACTCATTTCAGGGAGAACCTACCAGCTCTAAGCCTGCAAATCGGTCAGTGTATTAACTGTAAGAGCTGGTCATTTCAGTCCTGTGTGGAAACCCTGGCTTTACAACCAAATCCCTAGGAAAAGTGTTACATTAAGCAATTTTAACTACAGCTATTCGCCAAAAAACAAAAGTCCCACTCGGGACCCCTGATTGCCCCACATGCAGGAGAGACTGGGGAGAAAGGGCAAGAGCAAAGACGGCGGGGAAATAAAGATGAAGGCTCAAAGGTAGTGACGACCTGAGATGACTCGTCCCGGCCACAATCATGACCTAGGACTTTCCAGACCCATTTCCTCAATAACAATATCTCTTGAGCATTTAAAACCATCGTCTTTGGTGTTTAGAGGATCATTTTTTAGGCAGTGGTGGGGGTGAGGGAAAGAGGACCAGCACCAAGTAATTCCAAAATTAAAAAAAAAAAATACAAATGCTTCATTACACAAGCTCTTTACCAAAGAGCCTGGAGGTTAAGGGACAAAATAAAAGGCAACTGAATAGAAAATGAGGAAGGATTCACTACTAAGTCCCTCAGTAAAAGAAAAGGCGCGTTCACAAAATGCGATTTCCTGCCAGCCCCCTCCCCTGGAACACGGCAGCCGAGACAGCAGGTTAAAGGTACTTCTTCTTCAGTGTTTGAATACTTTACTGCAGTTCATTAAGAAAGGAGTTTCCCCCCCACTTGGGTCTTTCAAACACCCTACAAGCGAAGCCAGGGGAGGGAGCTGGGACGTGGTGAGTTAGATGTCCAAACGGCTGGGTGGGAAAAGCACTTTGACTGACTCGCTACACTGTCCCCCGGCATCTCCTGGTCTTCGGGGGTGACAGAAGCAAACGGCTTCACTTGTCAGTTTATTCTGCTCGTTTAAAACTACATCCACATTGCAAAAGGAATTTCTTTGAAATACAGGAACAGAAGGTGATCTGTTGGTCTTTCTGGTCAAACAAGAGCTCTTCTTGAAAGCCCCCGCCTTCTGAGAGCCTGTCTTTGTCCTGAGCTGTGCAATCCTCAAATCTGGTTCTTCTTTCAGTATTTGTGGGAAATGCAGGGACCCACATGGGTTCTGACAGGCAGGGTATTAGCTCCACTGGATTTTCACTGAAAAGACAGGCGGTGCCCTGAAGCACACGGGTTTGTACCCAAGTCCAGGTTACAACAAACCAACCCTGTAAAGTGACAGACGCCATCCCACCAGTTCTGCAGTGGGAGCCTGGCTTAAATGTTCCTTCTTTGGTACCGAGATACAGGTTTAACAAAAGATATTCATTTCGTCCTACATTTCCAGTTGGTGGCAATTGAGTTGGTAAATCCTTTACATTCAAAGGCCTGAGGGGGAGGGGCGGGGGTTGTTAACCATGAGGCCCCACAGCACGGTTCCAGAGCAGACCCCTCTGGGAAGGGACCTGCGCCCTGAGCGCAGGGCTGGGATGTTCTATTCATTTGACTTTCAAACAGTCTATTTCCCTGAACTTCCAAGGCAGGAAAAAAATTGTGCTTTTAAAAGTAAAAGTTCGTTCCTTTTGCCTACTCTTCTTAGGAAAAGAAATGTCTCTGTTAATGGAACACCATTCAATCTAGGGTCGGGGACCGACCCCCACCCTCCTGCAGAGTCCAGACGAGTTTGGAGGTGACTTCTTTCTTTTTCATGCTCCCAGCTGACTACACCTCAGCACGCGTGTGCGCCCCCACTCGTGTCCACACACCAACCAGGCCGTGTCCGGAAGCCCTCTTTCTGAGAAAGAGGCACACCTTGTTCTTTCTTTCACTTCTCTCTTTATAAGCAACAGCAACTTTGACCTTTTGAGAATGAGATTAATCAAAAACCTGAACTACCTTTATTATTTTTAGACACTAAAGTATGCAAAGAAAGGTTCTTTGGGAGGAGGTGTATCATCTTCAGCTTCACTAATCTGGTGTCGGATGGCTTCACACCCCCCACCCCTACTTTATAGGAAGCAAAGATCCCATACCCTAAAATAGGAACAGTCTCTTTTTCTTGGCTAGCAAGCCACAGCCACTTCTAGGAACAAGAAAAGATGCTGAACAGGAAGATAAACACGCTGAGGTATAGAAGGAGAACGCATAGGAACGTTCTCTGTTGCAGCATTAAAAAAAAGATTTTTTCAAAAAGATCAAGATCACAAAATGCAATCTAACCCCATAAACACAGTATTCTCAAGAACACAAATAATCTATAATTAAGCATTTAAAATCCTATTTTTCCATCTTATACTTTTTTTTCTTAGTAGTTTTTTTTTTCGTGTTTCCTTGGCTCAATCTACAGAACATTAGCCCACCGCACGTATCCAGTGCCCTCCCAGCCAGAGACACTAGGCCTGTGCATGTCACGCCCCACGGAGGGAAGAGGGGGTGAGCTCCACTGAGCGAGAGTGAGGCGGGCAGAGGACCTGCTGGGGAAGGAAATGTGGAGAGTGATGAGGTAGATAGAAATTATCACTTCACAGGCTCAATCCCTGCAGAAAAGACAAGTACATTCATCTGTAAAAAAATAAAGATGAGGTAGGACTTAAGCAATGCTGTACTTTTCTTGTTCTCTTTAAACAAAAGAAAAAAAGAAATTTCCCTGAGACTGTTTCTTCTTTGAAATTCAAAAGGGAAAGAGGGAGGGAGAGGGGGAGAGCGCGAGACAGCGAGAGCGCGAGAGAGAGACATGCACACCCCAAACACAGAAGCCTAGAAAATGCGATTAGAAGATGAGGATTCGATTGTTGCCGAAGTCGACCACGACGATCATCCCCTCGGGGGTGACGGCGATGCCGGAAGGGCGGTCCATCTGCCCGAAGCCGCTGCCCTGCGCGCCGAACTTGCAGAGGAAGCTGCCGTTGGACTCGAACATCTGCACCCGGTGGTTCCTGGAGTCGGCCACGATGATGCGCCCCTCCTGATCCACGGCCACGCCCTGCGGGCGCAGGAACTGCCCGTTGCCGGTGCCCTCGGAGCCCAGAAAGCGTGCCGACTGGCAATCGGGATGGATGACCAGGAGCCGGTGGTTGTTGAAATCGGTGACTACCAAGTGGCCCTCGTGGTTGAAGGCCACGCCCCGAGGGGAGTCAAAGTGCTTCCAGAGAGCCCCCTCGAAGCCGTACTTATTCAGGAAGACTCCATCGGGCCCGAACAGCTGGATGCGGTGGTTCCGAGTGTCAGAGACCAGGATCTTGCCCTCGGGATTCACCGCCACATCCCAAGGGTAGTTGAACTGCCCATTCTTGGTTCCCTTCTCGCCAAACTTGAGGAGGAACTGGCCCTCGAAGGTGAAGATCTGGATTCGATGATTGTCCTTGTCGGCCACAATGATCCTGCGGGAGATGTCGCAGGCCACCCCGGCGGGCCGGTCGAACTGGCCGGGCCGGGAGCCCAGGGTGCCGAATTTGTGGTGGAAGGTGCCACAGGGCTTGAACACCTGGATGCGGTTGTTGCTGCGGTCGGCGACAACGATGTAGCCCTCCTTGTCCACGCTTACACCCCAAGGGCGGCAGAGTTTGCCGTCACTGTCGCCCTCGCTGCCAAAGCTCAGGCCGGGCAGCCCGATGCCCACGTAGCTGCGGCCCGACTTGACCATGATCTTGAAGGGGCTGTTCTCGATGTGCTGGTTGTACATGGTCACCGACACCAGGTGCTCGCCCTCCAGCTGGGGCCGGTAGCTCACCATGTAAGTCCCGTTCTGCTGATCACTCACTTCTGCCCCAAAAACGTTGCCATCGGGGCCCAGGACCGCAGCTGACATTACGTCGCCCCCTGAGAGACGAGGCTCCCCGTCGTGGTCGTAGCCGATGACAGTGAAGGTGGCCACTTTACCCTGGAGGGCCCGCTTGAGGCCATCGCCTGTGGCCTTGGTGAGCGGTGCAAAGGACCCGCTGCTGACGAAGCCGAAGGACTTGACGGCGACGTACAGCGCCTGGTCGGGGGGCGTGAACATGATCCGGTCGTCTTCCTGGGGCTGCAGGAGGCTGCGCAAGGTCTTCAGCTCCTGCACCTGGGCCAGCATGCGGTCTCGGGCCAGCAGGACGTCCAGTGCCCTCCCCTCCTCCAGGACCTGCTGGACGGCACTGATGGTGCTCTCGAGCTTGTTGAGGTTCTGCCGCAGCTTCTCCACCTGCAGGTACAGAGACTTGGCCTTCACCTGGCGGATCTTCTCCACCTGCAGGGAAAGGCGAGAGTAGGGAGAGAGGACAGAGGCTTAGAACCGAGCACAGAAAACACACGCCCCAACCTGAGTCAGGAGGAAGCCTCAGACGAACCCGTGCTGAGGGCTAATTCCACAGAAACAACTGGCCTGCCCTCCTCACACACGGCAGAATCCAAAGGGAGGAAAAGGACTGAGGAACGGCTCCAGACACGGGAGATGACTGGAGAGACGTGACAGCTAAGTGCAATCCTGGATTGGGGGAGAGGCTACTGAAATTGCTGGTGGTGAAATCTGACTATCGACAGAGGATTCTGTACTAGTATAGAATCGAGATCAAACCTCTTGATCTTAATTACCTGTGATCAGTTAACAGAATGTCCTTACTCAGAGAAAATAAACAGTTTAGAATTTAGAAAAAATGGGGCAAAATGTAAATGATTGGTCAATCTGGGTAAAAGATATTAACACCTGCAACTTTCCCACGACGTTAGAAATTAAATAAAAATGAAAGTTAAGAACCGACACCTAACAACCGTTTACTGAGTACCTACTTTGTGCCAGGCATGGGGACACCCAGTGACCAATAGAAAATATGGTCCTTGCCCTCACAGAGGTCACATTTTAAGCAAACACACAGGGAAACACTGTAGGCCAAGTTCAGGTGATGCTAGGGGTCAGAGAGTGGAATTAGGGTAGGCATGCAAGACATGCCTAGGGAGGCTGAACTTAAGAGTGACTGGAGCAGAGGAAGGAGCAAGCACCAAGACCCTGGAGGTGGGTGCTTGGCTTGGAATGTCCATAAAACTATTGTTTTATGTAGGGAGTACATGAGTAGATTTATGCTCCTTTTCTTTATTTTTAAAAAGATTTCATTTATGCACTTTTTAGAAAGAGGGGAAGAGAGGGAGGAAGAAAGAAAGAAACATCGATATGCAAGAGATACATCAGTAAATTGCCTCCCACATGCCCCCAAATGGGGACCCCGCCTGCAACTCAGGCATGTGCCCTGACGGGGAATCGAACCGGTGACCTTTTGGTTTGCAGGCTGGTGCTCAATCCACTGAGCCACACCAGCCAGGGCAGATTTATGTCCTTATATAAGCTATGTGGACCAAGCACTGGAGAGACAAGTGAGGAAGGAGAGCGCAGCGATCAACCCTGGTGAGAGGTGACGGCACCTTTGGCAAAGGAGGCGGTTGTGAAGGGGGCAGAGAAGTGGCAGAAAGGATACCAGAGGCAGAACCAGCAGGACTTCCTGTTGACTAGCCAGTCTCGCACTCTCAAAAGACTGGCTTTTCTTTCTTTTTTTTTCAATTGTATTTTTAGAGAAGAGAAGGGAGGAAGAAAGACGGGAAACATCAATGTGTGGTTGCCTCTCAAGTGCCCTCTACTAGGGATCTGGCCTGCAACCCAGGCATGAGCTCTGACTGGGAATCGAACCAGCGACCCTCTGGTTTGCACGATGGCATCCAATCCACTGAGCCACACCAGCCAGGGCCAAAGACTGACTTTTCAATGCAGCTACAGAGTCTGAAATGTCTTGAAAGATAATCCCTCATCCTCCCTCTCTCTCCTCCCCCGCCCCCCCACACGACTAGGCAGAGAAAATGGATTTGGTGAGATTACACCTCCCCTATTCTTCTCTCCTAACCTCTAAAGAACAGGTTTTAGAAACCTTCAACAGGGAGCCCAAAAGGCCTAACAGAAAATTTGGAGAAAGGAGCTCTCTAAATCTAAAACGCTACAATAAACAACTGAATCTGACCTGCTGTAATAATTCCTGCTTCTGAGGTTCTCAAACCATACTATTGGGGAATGTGAGATTTTGTCTGACCAATGAAAGAGTCACTTCTTCATTCTTTTGCATTAACTAACTAAAAGTCCTCTAATTTCGAGTAATTCCCTCCATGAAGGGAATACCTGGCTACATCATGCTGTTTTGCAGAAGACAGTGAATTCGGAGTGCGCTGCTGATCTGAAAGCTACAGAAAACCTATTTCACAATAAGGGTACACTGGCGGGAGACCTGGATTCTAATCGGATTTTCCCTTGGGGAGTGGCGACGTGATTTCTGACCCATGCGTGTGCTTTTTCATCTGCCCACTCCGGAAGCAGGACACACCTGTGCAGAGAGGACCTTGTGGGAACAGATGCAAGAGTGGCTTTGTCTTTCGGTCTTGCACTGGACCAAACCTCCAGGCTTTAGATCCGACCCCTCAGCTAGGTAGGTGGTTGTAGCTAACTCCAAGAGGAAGCCAAGAACACTGGAAATTCATAAGCCATGAGAATGAAAGGTGCCCTGGCTGGTGTGGCTCAGTGGATTGAGTGCTGGCCTGCAAACCGAAGGCAGCCAGTCGGATTCGCAGTCAGGACGCACGCCTGGGTTGTGGGCTGGATCCCCA
>PVKM010053150.1:0-10085 GCA_004027735.1 Carollia perspicillata
ATGGGAGAACTGTAATGGCATAATCAATAATATATATATTTTAAAAAAAAGAATGCAGAACCAAAAAAAATAAAAATAAAAATAAAAATAAAAATAAAGAAGAGGGTGGATGGCACCCGTGAGTGCTCCTCAGGAGGCTGTCCCTTTTGTCAGAGTAAACAAAAGCCTGGCCAGGTCTTGTCTTATAGCTCATGGGCCAAACTTCGGTCTCACATGAACATTGTTAGCTTCAAGATAGGCTAGAACAGTGAGTATCTGACCTTTTTTTTTCCTTTCTCTTAAAAATTTTTTTCCTTACTTTGATTATTTCTTGGTAACTTGATTTTGAAATAATTTCAGACTCATAGCAAAGTTGTAGGAATAATATAAAGCACTTCCACATATCCTTCACCCACATTCCTCAATTAACTTTTTGCTGTATTTGCTTCATAATTCCCTATTCTTAATATTTTTCTAAATTATTTAAAAATAAATTGCAAACAGAATGCTCTTTACCTATACACATTTCAGAGGGCATTGCCCAAATACCCTCATTCTTACGTATAACCAAGGCAGAATAATCCAAATCAGGAAATGACACGTTAATCCAAGTATCTGGCTTTTTCCAATCTCTAGAGTGGACAGTCTCTATATGCAGGCAAGACAGAAGGGAGTGGGGAATAGCCAGCAGAGTCACCAGCCTCAGCAGCTAGTTTTTAAAAATTCTACCATTTAGAGCAAACGGACCACGTCTGTGGACCACATCCAAGCCCAAAAGCCATCCATTTGCCTTAATGGCTTTAAACTTCTTGCTGAGCTACCTTTCTTTTGATTGGAATAGTGAGGATGTCTGTACAGGACGTGTTTCCCTCTCTGCATTGATGCCATTCACCCTCTAAATGGAGTTAAAAAGAATCTGTGGGAGAGAACAGGCAGGTCTGGGTACTGAGCACTATTCCCCCCAAACCTCACCACAGAGATGAAAGTGGACAGGATTTCTTTTTCTTCAGTTTCCTTTTAATGTCCATTTCCTAAAAATCTTCCCTAAATGGTATAATTATATTGCTTTAATTCTCACAATTTATAATGAAATCAGAGAATAGAAGAGGGATATTGAGAGTTCTTCCTCGTCTCCCAGCAAAATTGAATTCAAGTTGTGCTGGAGAGATAGGAGACAGTCCAGGTGGAGTAATATTTTTATATTACCCTTTTTAATGAGATCGAGGATAGGAAGTGTTCTTTAAAAAGCAGGTGCAACAGGGTCCTGGCTTCTGGTCTCTTTGGGGGTGGTGATGTGTGACTGGCTAAGGAGAGAGTCAGGGATGGCAGTGGTTAAGGAGGGAGGGGAGGGTGTCCGTGAATTTCCCATCAGGAGAGAGACACACACAGGTTTTTACCATATCCAGCCCTTCCCTCCCCTCAAATGGCACCCCTCCCCCCGCCTTTCACAGATTTGCCAGGGGTACTGAGTTAGCAGCTAAAGGATTAAGCACGGCATGTGAAAGATGGGATAGAATACAAACGACTTCTCCACCCTGACAGGGAGGGAGGTCCCCTTAGGCGCAGGGTGGGTTTCAGGTGCTGGGCAGACTTGAGCAGGACCTGTGCCCACGGAGGGGTGGGCAACACAGCCAGGTTCCCAGCGCACCGGACCAGAAAAGTGGCATTAAGAACTGGGTTCGAGAAGTGACATGTGGCTGGAAAAAAGAAAATTTCAAGCCAACCATGACAATTCTGCTTCCTTGAACCAGTGACTGGTTCATAAAAGGGCATGTCACACCATTTTGACCGGTGAAGGACAGTCTGGGGGCGGGGCTCTGAAAGTCTCCTCATCTTAGAAGTGGACACGAGGAAGAAGCACGTCCTCTTCTCGCTCTGGCCTTTGGACATTGCTTTGTGGAGATGTGATGTTTGGGGCTGTCAGGCATTGTGCACCCACGGGGGACAACACCGTTCTGGCACTGTGGGTGCCAAAGCTCGGAAGAACCTAGGACTTCCATAAATATTGCCGAACCACTGAGACCGCTTTCCCTGTGGGCATCTTGTTACATAATTAATTGTATATATTGACCCCATACTCTGCTGTCTTGTTAAACTCCCTTATCAGTTCTAAATAGTTGTTTTTAGATTCTTTAGGCTTTCCTAGTAAATAATCGTGTCATCCGCAAATGGAGTTTTACTTCCTGTTTTCTGATCTTTATGCTTGTATTGCTTTTTCTTGCCTCACTGTCATGACCAGAGGTGCCAGTACACTGCTGAGTAAAAGTGGTGAGAATAACCATTTTTGTTTTGTGTATGATTTCACCTCGTTATATGAGATTACACATTTATCATTGCCTAAGCCAGCTGAATTGGGTTTTCTGCAAGCTCTAATGCTTCCAGCTACAAGCACTATTATTAAAGGGAAAATTGGTCCCAGAAGACTTGGCTGTATACAGTTGGAGTTATCCGTGATAACTGATGAAATAATACCTCCAGTTACTTCTAACTGCAGATCTGTTGGGTTCCATTTGAGAAAACAGCTTCTTTGCTCCTGAGGACGCCCCCTATTCTCAGCGATGCTGGGAACTAGAGTATGAAGGCCTGACCTCTGTCTCATGGAGAAACCGGAGCCTGGCTGTGTTGCCCACAGAGTCAGGAAAGTACTCTTACTGCCACATATTTCTGAGACAGGCTCCTCAGTCTCCCAGGAGGAAGGCTGGAATTTATTGAGCTCACTGATGCCAATTATCCAAAGAGGATGTGCTCTAGAAGCTAGATAAGATCAGCAGGACTCAGCTGGGATTTGGCCTTCTCCAAGTGGAAGGAAGAAAATCTTCGACTGGCTCTGAAAATAAAAACGAAACACAATTCCAGACAATCACAGACACAGTTCTTTGCTATCTATAAGCTTTAAAAAAATTTTAAACAAATGTTAAGATTCTCCTGTGTGGATCTCAGACTCCAGCTTTTACACTGAAATTTGGGGATTTACAACGTCACATTCCAAACCCCTGCAAACCATATGTGCCCCACCAGGGGCTTTGGGGATATCAGGTGGTACCAGCGGGCGTGTTCCATCCCACCTGCTACCACCCAAACGCCCAGACACTTGGACCACCGGTGCCTCTCTGAGCAGTCGCCCGAGGCCTTGCCAAAATATGCCAATGCCAATGAGATGAGCAGAGGACACCGGCTTTTACCCTCTGTGGCCACCTTTCCAACACCTGAGGCTTTGGGGTTTTCAGTTCTGAAAGCCACACGGCAGCTCCGGAGAGAAGTGGCAGTCTTCCAAAGCCTTCATTTCAGTCGTTTTGGATAACTGGGTTTTAAAATGCTGGAGCTTGTCATATCCTTTTCAGCCTGACATGTTGGAGGAGTCAAACTTGATAAATTTATGGCGCATTGTGAGCCACGGAGAAATCATTTAAAAAATGGATTTGGGAGGCTTCTAAAGGGCAGCTCCCATGGCTGCTGACACAGCATCGATGGTTCTTGGATGGGGGTTGTAACAGCCACACCCTTTTCGTCTGGCTGTGGCTGAGCTTGGCCTGGCTGCATTTACTCACAGGTCCACGGTCAGCCCATAACGCACCTGCACAGGACCGCAGCCCAGGAAACCTGCCCTCGCAGCAGAGGGCACTGTTCCGCTCCTTCAAATAGCACTGTACGGCCAGCAGCATCCTTTGAATAAAATAATAATATGAAGCCTACAGATCATTCAACATCTGTCTGAAATAGTCCAGACTTTGCAACACTTCTAGGATGGCCAAATGAATGGGTAGAATACTGTTTTTTTTTTAAATTGTGGTAAAATATACACAAGGTAAAACCACTTTATACTAAATGCTACTGAATTATCCCTGGTAATCGCTCCATTACTAATCGCTTTGTTGTAATAAGATTTGGTTTAAAAAAGTCCAGCCCTGACTGGTGTGGTGTCATCCCACATAGTGAAAGGTCGCCGGTTCAGTTCCCAGTCAGGGCACATGCCTGGGTTTCAGGGCCAGTTCCACATCAGGGCTTGTGCAAGAGGCAACCGATTGATGTTTCTCTCTCACGTCAGTGTTTCTCACCCTCGCTTTCCCCCTCCCTCCAAAAATAAATAAATAAATAAATAACTTTTAAAAATGAAGTCCATTTGGCAGAATCTTAATGTCCATCTGCCAAAGCCAAGGTTTAGGTGGAAATGGGACATGCTACCTCTCTGCCATCATGATGTTAAAAATCATTATAATATTAAATGTGCACTGGTGTCCTAAAACTGTATATATTTTAACTAATTAAAATGTGGGTGTTATTAGCACCCCCACTATACAGATAAGAACACTGAGGTTCACTAACAAATCTGAAGGCCCACACAGCTGTAAATTTAGGTGGGCTCTAGAATCTGTGTGCTTAACCACTGTCACTGGCTGAGGGCTGACTGTGTGCCCTTATTACAGACATATGTGTATGCTAATTCTGACAGCTCGGCCAGGTATGCATTATCAGTGCCCTTTCTTCAGGTGAAAAAACTAAAGTTCAGAGAGGTAAGTGCCCAAGGCCATCAGCAGTGGCAGAAGCAGGATTTGAATTTGGCTCCTTTGCCCTGGCTCCTTCCATTAGTGCAGGCTGTCTCTGTTGAAGGGATTAGTGAGTGGAAAGTAGCATCAGTCTCGTAAGGGGAGCAGGAAGATAGGCACTGGGAAGATGGCTTGGCTTGGTTTGAAACACACATTACTAGCCACTGGGGGGCCAATTCAAAACCAATTCCAGAGACAGAAAGACGACAACGGACTTACTGGTTTTCCTCCTGCGGGTACCATCTACAGGATTGGACCAAGATGTGTGGGCACTGGGACAGGCAAATGACGACACAGTGTCCTGCCGAATCAGTGGTCAGAGTTAAAAATCTGGCTCCAATGCCTACCAGGTTTGTGAGTTTGAGCAAGTTACTGGAGCTCTGTGCCTCAGTTTCCTCATCTGTAATGGCAATAATAAGTAGTCCCTACCTTGTAGTGTTGTGATGAGGATCAAATCATCTGTATGCATAGTATATAAGAGCCCTGAAAGTCATCATCAAAAATAATGACAGCTCTCTATCTGTTACATTTCCAGGGAAGTTTTAGCACCAGCCCTGTGGGTTGGAACCTACTGTCCTATCCCTTAATCCATTTCGGGCTGCAGCCTGGACCCTCTCCAAGCTGCAGCTACTTTGCTAATCAGGACCTTGTCATATCTCAGTCTGGGTTCTCCCTGACCAGTTCGGGAGCCCCTGGGTTCTGCCGGCCTCCTGCCACCATCTGCATGGCTCAGAGCCAGGGAGACAGTAACCAAATCCTTCCCAAAGATGCAGGGAAATTAGTTTAGCGCTGTCTGCCAGTGTGCAGTGACTCAGAGGCCGCCAGACCGGCAGGACTCATGGGCTCTGGGGTTTGAACAAGATTGATGTTGTCGTGAATGCAAAGCAGAGCGAGACAGCTGTGGAGCTGGGAGGCAGGGAGCGTCAGGGCCTTCTGTTTATTTCCTGCTCCTATTCTAGGTGAGCTGAGGTTTCGACCATTAGGACTGCCCCAGCTTCTCACCATGATGGCGCAGAAGTCAGGGCTCTGAGGAGAGGCTTTGGGGTTCAGGGGAAAGCTAGCAGTTGGTTGGGCTAATGTGAGTGGGCATCCCATATCAGTCAGTTGCTGTGTGACCTTGGGCAAGTAGCTTAACCTCTCTGAGCCCCCAACTCCTTAGCAATCAAATGGGTATAATAATAGCAACTGGGGTTGCTGTGAGGATGGGGTGAGGGATGTAAAGTGCTTAGCCCAGCACAGCACACAGTAAGTGTTCAGTAGTCAAGTACAATTAATAACATTGGGATTTACAAGCTCCCTTCCCCCAAACATTCCCATCCCCTCAGACCATTAAAACCACACTCTGAAAGCAAACACACACCAAAAGGTTGGAGAAGAAAAGAATCAGGGGAGGTGTTTTGTGTGTGTGAGACAGAAAGAGGAAGAGACACACACACACACAAAGGAGAGATAGAGCTTGGAGAGGGAGAAGAGGAGAGGAGAGGAGAAACAGGGAGAGGCAGAGAGTGGAGTCCTAATCCTGGCTCTGCCATTCACTAGCCTTAACTTGCTCATCTGTGTATTGGGGACAGCAGTAGCCTCTCCTTCATTAAGTTGATGTGTGTGGTACATAGTAAATGCTCGATAAATGGTGGCAGGCGGAATTCTAAGGTGGGCCCCCAAATTGGCATCCCCTGGTGGACACTCCTTGTACAATTCCCTTCCCTCAAGTGTGTGTGGGACCTGTGAATATGATGGGACATCCCTGCACTGATCAGGTTACATTATATGGTAAAGGTGGAAGAATTTCGTAGGTGTAATTAAGGGCCCTAATTGGTCAACTTTCAGTTAATCAAAAGTGAAATTATCCTGAGCGAGCCTGACTTAATCACATGAACCCTTAGAATCTGGGTCTCAGGGTCAGACACAGAGGAAATCAAGAAATTAAAAGACTCAGTGATGTTCTCCAGCTGGCCCTGCAGAAGCAAACAGCCGTGTGTGGGCAGGGTCATGTGGCAAGGGCAGTGGGCGGCTCCTGGAGCTGAGGGCCTCAGGCCCAAGGCTAAAGTAACTGAGCTCTGTCAACAACCAATAGATCTTGGAAGAGGCCCCTTAGGTGAGACCTCAGCCCCAGCTGACACCTTGATTTCAAACAGGTGAGACCCAGAGCCATGCCTGGACTTCTGACCCACAGAAACTTTGAGATAATAAATTTGTGTTGGTTTAAGCCACTTATATTTGTGGTGATTTGCTATGCAACATAGAAAACAGTTACTCTGGTTTTTCAAATTGTGCTTATAAACACTGTAATAATAATATGAAATTTAAAATCATATCAAAGATAGCATAGCCCTGGCTGGTGTAGCTCAGCGGATTGAGCACGGGCTACGAACCAAAAGGTCGTGGTTTGATTGCCAGTCAGGGCACATGCCTGGGTTGTGGGCTGGGTCACCAGTAGGGGACATTCCAGAGATGGCCACACATTGATGTTTCTCTCCCTCTCTTTCTCCTTCCCTTCACCTCTCTCTAAAAATAAATAAATAAAATCTTAAAAAAAGATAGCATAAAAGTCATTATCTATGGATAAAAACAAAAATAAAACAAAACACTCATTTATTATCTCACAATTCTGAAGGTCATAGAAGTGTGGGCGGGCTTAGCTGGATTCACTGGTTGGGGTCTCCCAAAAATGAAATCAAGATGCCAGCTGGTCTGTTTTTTTCTGAAGGCCCTGAGGAAGAATCTGTTTCCACGCTCATTCGAACTGTTAGCACAATTCAGTTCCTTGTGGTTCTAGGACTGACATCCCAGTCTCCTATTGTCCTTCAGCTAGGGGATACTCTCACCTCCTAGCATCTTCTCCTTCTTTGAAGATATCAAATAGTTCTCACACTTAGAGTCTCTTTAATTTCCTCTTCTGCCGCCAGCCAGAGAAAATGTTCTACTTTTAAAGGGTACTGTGATCAGATTAGGCCCACCTGGGTGATCTCCCTTTTTATGTCAACCGATTAGTAAACTTAATTACATTTGCAAAATCTATTTCGCTACATAACATAATATAGAAATGGGTGTGATACCTTATCATAATCACGGATGCCACCAAAAATTCAAGGGGAAGAGTTATATAAGGCCAAGGATCATGGGGGGTCATTCTTCAAACTCTGCCTAGCACACTGAGCCTGCCCCTGTCCCCTTCAAGTCCTGGCTCTTCCATTTCCCTTCCTTGTTGTGAGGTATTCTATACGTTTTACATAATTTTTTGCTCCTTTGTGTAAGGTGGACATTGTTTGTTTCTGTTGCGTAAAGCCTTAAACCCCAACTAATCCATCTCCATTTTCCAGGATTTCCATCTACATTATTTCACTTTAATTTACTCCACTCTCCCAGTGAGGTATGTGTCATTATGCTTATGTTAGAAATAAAAAGTTGAGATGCAATTATGTCACTCTAAGAGTACACCTAGAGCTGTGGGGCTGCTCCCCTGTCAGCCTCTGTTGTGACAGCTGAGGATAAGACGGTGTGGCGAGGTGCTGAGTCTTATGACGTCATAAACTTTTTGACCTGTTCAATGAACATAGCTGTGGTTGCTGAGATCAGTGAGGAAAGTCAAGGTGTGGACTGGGTAAGGGCCATTCTTACACTCAGAGGGAGGAGGCTCCCAGGTGAAGTTGGGGGTAGCCTCTGCCCCCCCACCTAGAAGACCAAATGTGGTGCCGACTCCTTAGACTAGATCCAGGGCAATTGAGGAACTGCTGGAATGAGGAGCAGGCATTTATTTTCCCAGGGTTAGGTCCCAGGGAGGCTTCTACACAAACTGAGTTTTCCTTATCCTCAGCTATTAACACAGCCTCCGTGGGGAGAGGGAGCTGTTGTAACAACTTGCAGGGAGGATTAATGAGATAATGACTGTAGGTGCTAGCACAGTGCCTGGCCCTTTGCAGTCACTAAAGGGAAGGGTCTGACCTCCCCCCACCAAGTCTGGTTTGCTGTCCTGCCCGATGCTGTTTCTGCAATAACGTGGGAGGGACTCTGCCACCTTAAAGCCTTTCTGCAGAACGTCAGGGGAGCCAGGCTCCGCTCAGCCACTTCCCAGAGATGAGGATCTGAAAAGGCCCATCTTGACTTGTCACAGCGATTGTCAACTGGTGTGCTGCAAGACTTTTGAAAACACCCAACACCCGGCTACTTAGTCAGGGGCCCTGACCCCCTTTCCTGTAGACTGTCCAGTACAGGAATGACAGTAGCCAGCACAATAGTCATCTGGTGTGAATAAATACAAAGTATAGTTATTTTTTTTGTCAGATTGGCAAAGAATATATTTTTTGGTCGCCACGGAATTTTAGTAATACTTTATGAGTGCCATGAGATGAAAAAGGTTGAAAATCACTGACTTAATGAAGAGCATATCACACTCCTTTAAAATTTGCTCTTGGTGTAGAGTAGGCATGAAACAGTTTTTGGCAGCAGTTAAAAGGAGTGTCCCAGATATAGGAAAATCAGATTTCTCCCCACCCATGGTGTCTCTCTCTCTTCCCCACTCCCCTTTCTCTCTCCCCACTCCTGTGGGCCCTTGAAGCAATATTCATTCAAACTTCTTAGGCTAAATAATAACAATACTCTTCAGCTTCTGAGAATATGCTCAAAATTTCAAATTCCTTCAACACATCTGATCACATTTTAACTTCATAGCAATTCTGTACTTGGCACAGGGCTGTCACGTGGCGATAAGTGACAGGATAATATTTACAATAACATAATTATATGATAATAATAATAGCTAACCATTGTTGATCATTTACAAAATGCCTGTTTTAAGTGCTTTCATGTGTCTTAATCTGTACAACCACCATAAGAGGAACACTGTTGCCAATGTAGAGACAAGGAAACTCAGGCACAGACAGGTTAAGCAGCTTGCCCAAAGTTGCACAGCTAGTAAGCAGAGGAACCAGCAGTTGAACCCAGGTGGGTGGGTTTTTCCCTATTTGTCTGCCTATATCCAACTGCTATCCTTCTCTGCTCTGCTTTGCTCTCCAGGAGGCTGACATCCGCCAGCTGATTTCCTTGGACTCTGGGTTCATGTTGGGTTCAGCAGTGGGAGTATCTGGAGGGCAAGAGGAAAGAGATTCGGTGCTATCTTGCCCCTCCTGGCCCCACCTTCCCAGCTGGAGTTCTAGCAGTGGCTGCGTCCCTCCAAGGCTACGCTGGGCAGTGGTCCCCTCCTACCTCCCTGGTCCCCTTGGGCTCCAGTGATACATCGCCTCCCCTTGTCCCGTGCGGGGTGGGACTGCTCCCTGCTTCTGCTAGTTCTGCATGCTGCCCCACCCCATCAGCAATTTCTTTTAATTTTTAAATTTAAAAAATTACTTTATTTTGTCCTCATCCAAGAACATTTTTTATTACTTTTAGCGACAGAAAGGGGAGGGAGGGAAGGGAGGGAGGGAAGGAGAGAGAGAGAGAGAGAACAAGAAAAACATCAACTGGTTGCCTTCTTGCACGCGCCCTGACTGGGTATTGAGCCCAAAACCCAAGCGTGTGCCCTGACGAGGAACCGAACCGCAGCCTTTTGGTCTGTGGGATGACACT
>PVKM010053151.1:0-10095 GCA_004027735.1 Carollia perspicillata
GAGCTGGCAGGCACCAGAACTCCCTCCCTTCCTTTCTGCAGCTGAGGAATATTTCGAAGCGTGGACGCATCCTGTTACCGCTCACCCGTGGAGGGCCGTGTGGGTGGATCCCACGTTTGGCCGCTGTGAACGTGGCTGTCTGGGTACCTGACTGAGACCTGTGTTCAGTCCTGGGTGAACGCCCCGAAGTGGGGGCTGCTGGGCCAAGTGCTTACACTCCCGCCAGGAGTATGGCAGGGCTCCCACCTCCCCATGTCCTCGCCAAACCCCTGTCCCTTGGTTTTACTTCTGAGGGTCGCCCTCCCGGGTGTGAGGCAGCGCCTGGGAGTCCCTTCCCGGCTCATTGCTGGCACCTACCTCAGCTGCGTGGCGGTGGGGTTTGCTGACGCTGCACAGCCCAGCGTGCGGCCGGCTCGATGGCTGCTCCAGCCACGCTCGTGGGGTTTGATGCACCTGGGAGATGGCCTTGCACAGCCTTCAATGTCCTCGTTGAGCCCACTCCATCCAGCGGGCCAGCCAGCACGGACACTGAAGACAGAGCCACTGCAGGGGAGCCTGGTCTCTGAGTGACCACGTCTCCTCTGCCACTCTGTTCACTGGAAGGGACCGCAGGTGCAGCCCAGGGCAGGGGACATGACATCTCAGAGGCTGCCTCCGACGCCATGGACACGGGGACCCTGCCCTGTGGTCACGTCCCTTTCGGCTCAGAGGGCCTTTCTCGGGGAACACAGAGCGCTGGGCCCCTCCCTGGGAACCCTCCGAAATGGCCTTCAGTGGGGACAACTCCACCTGCGCTTCCCCAAGTGGCCACTTGGTGGCAGCAAAGATCGCCCCTGGAGTGAGGGAGGCCTCCGCTGTGCCAGGCTTGTGGGGTGTGTGGACTGTGGGGTTGGGGGTTGGTCCCCGCTGTGGTGCTGATGGAGTCCCTCTGTTGGTCTACCCACCCCAGGGCCCCCGGGTGCCCCCTTCCACTCCCCAGCCAGGCCACCCTCGGGGCAAGGGGACAGGGAAGGGACGCCTCCAGCCCCAGGGGGGCCCAGTTGTCCAGGGGGTTGTCTTGAGCTCAGGGTGGGGGGAGCAGGGTGGGGTCAGTGCAGCCGCACCCGGGGGCCGGGGAGGGTGCCCACAGAGGTGGCTGCTCCCAGGCTGAGCCCCTTTCTGCCGTGGGGGCTGCCTCGCAGCCCTGGGCAGAGTACCACTGGGTGGTGGGTTTATATAAGAGGGTGCTCTTCATCCCAGGTGGCTGTGGGAGTGGCTCTAGGGTGTCAGGCATCCTCCACCTCTGTGGCTGGAAGCTGCAATTTCCAGATGGGATCCTCAGCCCAGAGAGTTTTGGGGACTTGCCTGAGACCACCCAGCTCACAGCAGAGCTGGGACTTCCCAGGGGTCATTCCACAGTGGGTGGGGCGCTCTAGGGGGCCAGGGGAAATTGGTTCAAGCCCCAGGCCCCCACCAACTTGCTGTGCAACCTTGGGAGGAGCCACCCTGCTGAGGGGAGAACCCAGGAGGGTCTGTTTCTAGACCAGCTCTGGAGGGGTGAGGGGCTTGGGGGCCCTGGCAGAGCCCCAATGGGGGACACCAGTGCAGCCTAGGACCCCTGGCTGGGCTCCCTCCCCAGCTCCTAGCCCTCTGGGTCTCACAGCAGCTCCCGCTGGCCCTGGCCTGGTGTGGACACTGGCCCTGGCCCTGGCCCTTGCCCTTGCCCTGGCCCTGGGGGATTGGCGCAGAGGGCTGGGTGACAAGTGGGTGGGCTTTGTGGGGGGCTGGGTAGGACCCTCAGGGCCCCTCCATCGAAGGCCCCTGCACATGGACCCCACAGTTATTGGCGAAGAGACCCTGGCACAGGGGTCCTGGGAGGTGGGCCCTTAGTCAGTTCACAGCTGATTCCTTCCATCGCCTGAGGGTGGGGCTGGCAGGGACAATTACTAGACGAGCGACTGCCTGTGGCCTGGGCAGGGCCAGCCCAGCCAGGTCGGCCATGGAACCTTGTGTCCCCAGTGTGCGCCCTTCAGGGACCTGGGTGGCTGGGAGGCTGTGTGGGGGCTTTCCAGGGGGCACTGAGCCAGGAGGCCAGGGACCCTGCAGGCCTGGGGGGGCCAGAGGGGCACCCAGGTAGGGGGCCTTCGGAGCCTGGAGCCTGACAGTCCACAGGCAGTTGTGCCCCCAATGCAGTTGTGCCCTCTGTGTGCCCTTTGCCACCCCTCCTGGATCCTGGGCAGGGTCTCCCTCAGACCCCACCCCAGCGGAGGTGGTGGCCCTCCCCCACCAACCCGGTCCAGCCACAGTGGCAGCCCTGGTGGTGATCCCAAACCCTGCACCACCAGTTTCAAACCCCACAGTGCCCACCTGCCCACCCCACCCTCCACCCTGACCCCTTCTGACCCCACTGACTCTCCTTGCTGCCACTGGGGGGCAGCGCCCAGGTCCCCTCCTGCCCTCACCCCAGCCTCTTGCATCCCAAGACCTGAGGGCCTGTTCATTCTGGGCTGGTCTCCCATCGGTCTGATTAGTGGCAAGTGTTTGGAGTTAGGCTCCACCTTGGGGGCCGCCCGTCCTGCCTTGTCCTGTCTAGGCCATTTGGTGCTGTTCAGCCCGCAGCCCCTGCCCTGTGGGCCTGTCTACCCCGGGGCCTGGCCCTCCCTAGGGGCAGGTGCCCAGACTCTGGCCTGGGCCCCTGTGGCGGAGGGCAGCTCGGTGGGGCATCTGTGCTCACCTCTGTTGGGGCCCCGTGTGAGATGCTGGGGGTCCTGGAGGGACCTGCGTCCCCACCGGCTGAGAGCCCAGGCAGCCGGGCATGGCACCTGTGCCGGTCAGGCTCTGTGGGGAGGCCTCGAGGGACCTCGGAGGATATCGGTGGGCCAGGCAAGGGGCGGGCAGCTGCCACCCTCTCTGGGGTTGGCCTGGAGGTCCTGTCACCGCTCCTCACAGCAGATAGCGCCTCCGCGGGGATCCCCAGAAATCCTGTGCTGCGGCAGCTGGTTGTTTGCCTGGTGACTCTGGGGGTGAGCACCCCTGAGTCTCGAGCACCCCTGAGTCTCGAGCTCCTGTCCTTGTCTCTGGCAAGCCCTGCCGCCTGTCACTGGGGCCTGTGGAAGCTCTTCCCCCAACTACGCGGCTGGAAGGGCCAGTGGACACCCACCGCCTCCAGTGCTCTGGGCACTACCCCTTCTTTGCATTTTGAAGTCAGTTTACTAACCCTCCCAAGGGGCCTCTGGGCGCCTGACCCCAACGTCACTGCGTGAACTCGGCCCGCAGTGTCCAGAGGTGGACACCACCATCCCCTTTCATGGAGGAGGAGGAGAGGCCCGATGGGTGGCAGGAGTCCGGGAGGAGACCTGAGTGGGGGCGACCCACCCCAGCCCAGCTGGCCAGCACCCCCCCCATGCTGCCTCAGTGCTGGGAGGGGTCCTGACAGGTGGAGACCAGGTCAGATGGCAAAGCCTTGCACTCGGACAGGCATCCGGCATCTGGAAGGCCAGCCCTCACATCCCTTCCCAGGTGGGTGCTGGACACAGGCCCTGGGGCGCCCGGGGATCTCTGGGGAGGGGATGCCCGGTCTCCAGGGTGGGGGGCTGCACCCAGCCGGGCATTGAGCTTCCCGCGGCCCACCGGAGACGGAGCCCGTCAAAGCTGCCCCCTCGACTTTTTTCTCCTCCCCAATTAATTAATTTAAATTGACCATTAAGTCAGCTGAGTTTTTGATTGATATTTTCATTAGCAGCCCTGTCCGACGCCCCAGGAATGTATGGTAATGTCCAATCCGCGGGCGGGCCCCACTCCTCCTCTCCGCGCTGAGTTATGGCTGGCACCGCGGCACGGCGCGCAGGGTAATTTGAATTCAGATGAGCTGCCGCAGTGTTCCGGAGCCTGGCGGCCGGCCGCTGACGGATGGCACTTGGGTTATCACAAGGTCACGGGCACAGCCGCGCCCGCCGTGGGAGGGGCCGGCTGGGCCTCGGGTGCTGGGGAAGGTGGGCGACCCAGTGGGCTCCTGAAAACTGCCTGTCCGCTGGCCAGCAGGATGGGCGGTCTCCGGTCAGTCCAGGGCAAGCCCTGGGCCTGTGTCACCGAGGCCCGGGCTGAGCCCTACAGCGCTGCCCCTGGAGGGGAGCTGGAGACCCCTCCACGGAAGTGCCTGGGCGGGACCATCCCCGGGAAAGTGCTGGCCACCTGGAGCCGATGCCTCAGGCCCAGGACAACCTTGGCCTGCCCGGGAGCCAGGGGTGGCAGAGGCAGGAACCTGCCTGCGGCTGTGTGTACCATCCCAGGGAGGGGCTCTCGGGGCCTGGTCAGCGTGAGTTCTGAGAGCAGGATGGGCCTTGCTCTGTGCACCTCAGCGTGGGGACTGGACACTAGCCAAGAGACCGTGACAGGCCACTTTGGTGCGCCGTGCCTCGGTGGCTTCCCCTGCCTGCACGTGGGGCAGCATGGCACCTCCTCTTTGGTTTAGGCCGTGGGGCTGAGGAGCCGCTGGAGGCCGAGCATGAAGTCCCGTCTGGGCTCCGATGGGGGCCTCTCCTTCTGGCTTGTGTGGCCCTCAGGCCTCGTCAGGGGTGCAGGGCACCCCTGGGTACTTGCAAATGGGGTGCCTGCCAGTGGAGACCTCAAAGGCAGGCAGCTGAGCCAGGTGCGGGTGCGGCAGAGGACCGCAGACAGGACCTGTGTGGCACCCTCTGGACTCGAAGGGCAGGGGCATGGGGAGCTGAGAGCCCAGTAGAAGGAGGGCCCAGCTGGGAGCCCGAGGGGCCGAAAGGGGTCCCCTTCGGGAAGGGGCCACTCCAGCCGGCTCCGCCTTCCACCCAGGAGTCCAAGTCTGAGCTTCACCCCGAGGTTGGGCCCCTGTGTGCACTGACAGCGACAGGGACTGGGAGCCCGCACCGGCCCGTCTGTGAGCCCTGCAGACCTGGGCTGCTGTCTCCAAGCCAGAGAGCACGGGGCCATGGGCAGCCAGGGACAGAGTGCTGGGCCCTGTCCTGCACCAGGACCTGTGGGGCTTTCCCCCCGTGTCCTCACTTTCTGCTGGGTGGGGGGCAGACTCTCCCCACAGAGCCCCCCACTCCAAGCTGCAGAGTCCTCGCTCATCCAGGCTAAACCTGATGTCCACCCTTCCCAACCTTCCTTGCAGCTGGGCGAGGCCACGTGACCACTCTGGCCCATGAGATGTGCACAAATGGGCAGAACTTTGGGGAGTTTCCATACCTGTTGCTGACCCTTCTGGGGGAAGCTCCCTCCGTCCCTCACATTTCTTCTTTCCTGCTCCCCGAACAGAGGGGTGATGGCTGGAGCTCTGGCAGCCATTTGAACCAAGAGTCGACCTTGAGGCACCAAGCCATGTGCACGGAGGTGGAGCAGGAAGACAGACGCACGGGTCTCTGAAGATGAGGTGACCCAGACCGGCTCCTGTGTGCCCGCCCGTCTACTCACGTCTCCTGAGAAAGGGAGGGGCCTTGCTCAAGGGTACTTCTGTTGGTGGTGCTGTGTGGTGTTGGGGCTTTTGGTGGTGTTTGTAGCCAGCACAATTTCCCACAGAAACGGGGGGAATCCACCCAATGTGAAAACAGCTCCCTGCAGAGAGCCCCACTGCATACACTTCCGTGGTCCCTGGGGTCTCAGCGCTACGGGTGTCCAGACAGGCAGTCGGCCACCGAGACGGCCGCCCCAGCCCCCACTGCCCCGTGGGTCCTCTTCTCCCTCCTGCTTGGGCTCAGGCCTGAGTGTCTCGTGTGTGTGTGCAGGCGCCCGCCTATTGATTGGGTAAATTTAGGTGCTGCTGGTCGGGGACCCGAGGACCCGGCTCCTTCTGTCACCAACGGGAGGTTCCAAGGCGATGCCGGGGCTGTCCCTCAAGGGGACACAGCCGGAGTTTGCCCGTGTCAGGGCTGGATTTGTCACTCCAGACACAGACACATTCTCCCAGGCCACGTGTCGGGCCCTCTGAAGTAGGCGTTCCAGGGGACAGCACTGTGACCCCAGATCTCTGGGGCACAGAGTCACGCACCCTCGCCCCAGCGGGCTCTGTCCCCAGAGATGCTTTCATCCGCCCTCCGCTCTTCCCGTCCCCCTGCTGCTCCCGCCTGCCTGCCTGGGGGCTGGTTCTTGGCGGTGGTGCCCAACAGGCCCCATGTGCTTCAGGAGCCATGCTGGGCACCTGGCGGGAGGTGAAGGAGGCCTGAGGACGGTCATACTATGCGTGGCTCGGACCCTCCCCTGCAGGCCAGTCAGTGTGGACGCCAGCAAACAGGGTGGGTGGCTGGGTCTAGACAGAACCCCACCTCACCGTCACTGGGGGGAACCCTCAGGCGGTCCCCAAGCTGTGGAGACATTTCTCCTGCGGCTTTCTTCCCTTGGAAGGTTCGGGCCTCGGTGCAGCTCTCTGAGTTAATTTGAGGTGAGGCACGTGGAGAAGGTGCGGCCGTCCCTGCCCCGGGTGCCGTCCCGCTTGTCCACGCACAGCGGCCAGGAGACCCTCCCATCCCCGCCCACGAGCACTGGCGCCCAGTCAGGAGCCAGCTCAGCCTGCATGCGGCTCCGCTGCTCCCGCGACCGCTGCGCCCCCTGCTCGTGCGGGGCCACGGCGTGACAGTAGGTCTGGACACCCAAAGGGGTGGTCCAGTCTTTTCCTTTCTTTCCAGACTGTTGGGCCAGTTCAGACTTCCCGCACCCCCGCACAACTCAGGGAGTTTCACAGAAGGCGGCCGTGTCTTGGTTGGGATCTTGTTAAATCTGCGTGCCCCAGGTGGCGGCAGGGGTGAGGTTCACACGATGCGCGGTTGCTCGCCACGCCGACGCGTCCCTCTCTGTTGCCCCCTGGAGGCCTCGCTCGCGTCTCGGGCCTTCTTTCCCAGGAGCTTCAGTTTCGGTTCTGAGCGTTCGCCTCGCGCTCACAGCGACAGAACGGGGTTCTGCGTGTTGAGCCCATGTCTGTGCCCAGAAAACCCGCGCGTGAGCTCTAGGCGTCATGGAATCCTCTGTGACGGGTCCCTCGAAGCCATTTGCCAGAGCAGCCAGCACGGCGGTCTCCTGTCTGCTGAGGGCCCGCCGCCCAAGTGTGGCTTGCAGGGCTGCTGGGGGCTGGGGGTCGGCTTCCAAAGGGACCCCAGGCTGTGCCCTGGGCTATCCCGATGAGGACACTGTCCCCCCCGTTGGAGGGGTCTTGGTGCAAGGGACAGGAGGGAGAGGACGCCCAGCAGGGGGTGGGCCTCAGTCTTTCCCAGCTGAGGCCCAGAAATGACAGCCAC
The DNA here is from genome assembly GCA_004027735.1 of Carollia perspicillata. NCBI lineage: Eukaryota > Metazoa > Chordata > Mammalia > Chiroptera > Phyllostomidae > Carollia > Carollia perspicillata. The sequence goes on from PVKM010053151.1 coordinate 7,239, forward strand.
CCCCGTCTTGTTCAGAGGGGAGTCACCCACCCACGTGGCGAGGGGGGCGCTCGGGACAATGCTCCCTCCAGGGCAGGTGCCGGGGTGGGGTTTCTGCACCAGCGGTGAGGTCATCAGTGGAGTATGGGAGGGCTGGAAACAGGACCCTGCTGTGGTCACTCCCTGCAGAGGTGCCTTCTCACCCAGGACAGGGCTCAGAGAAAGCCGCCCAGGGACGCCCCACCCCCACCCCCGCATGAGCGGCGACTGGGCAACAGTCTCCTCAGAGCTGAATCCAAGCAGGAATTGAGTTCAAGCTCATGGTTTTGTTGCAAATATAACCAGCGTATGAATGTAAAAGCATGGGTTGCATGTTCACTTTTAAAGTCACTTGTTTGTGAAAACAGTTAAGGTGACACACCTGTGAAGCCGGAGACAATCCAGGGAGGTCGGGGTGCAGGACGAGCAGCATGAAGGGGCAGGGATGTCGCTCAGGACGTGACCCGGCTCCCCCGAGGGTCTGGGAAGTTCCTCTGCGCCCGTCTAGTCACCAGGGGAGAGTGGCTGCGTCTGCCTCCTGCTGGGACCGGCACTCACTCCCAGGGGGGCGACCCTCCCAGGAGGGATGTGTGTGTGTGTGTGTGTGTGTGTGTGTGTGACCACCAGCTCCCGGAGAACCCGTTGGGCCCGGAAGGGAATGTAGTGTGAGCAGAGCCACCGTCCCAGGATTAGTGCTCCTTTGCTGGTGACACTGCCCCGCCCCAGTGGGGTTGGCCGTGGACGTCCTTACACAGTCCCTGTGGGGCAGGGGTTTGGGGGCCCTGAGTACAGCTGGGGGCTGTACTCAGGGTTATCTCGCGGTCCGTGGCCGCCTGGCCATCAGCTGGGGCTGCGCTCCGCTCCCCGGATGCCTCAGCCACGTGCCGTCCCCTCCTCGGGGGCCGTCTGGACGCACCCCGGAGTCATCGTCACTCCCTTGCACTCTGCCAGAGGCAGGTCACCCCGCCCCACCCCCACTCGGGACGGGGTGAGGCTCCGCGCCTTAATGGAGAGTCGGTGGGCACGGAGGAGTGTCCAGGGGCCGAGTGCGAGTCCGCCCGACAGCGCAGAAGCGCAGAAGGAGCCTGTTTGCATGGTAAGAGGTGAGGCCCGTGGCGAAGGGACACAGGTGGAACCTGTGTGGGGGTCTGTGGCCGGCTCAGCGGCGCAGCGTGTGCTCCCGGAGGTTCTGGGATGGACTGCGGCCAGACATCTCACCGCACACCGACCCTGGTGCTGGCATGGAGCAGACAGACCCTCCGGGAGCTGCGTGGCACACTCTCTCCCTACGAGGGTCCGGTCCTGGCCTCTGCCTCAGTGAGTTCCACCATGGGGAGCGGTTCCATCTATCCGCGGGCGCACAGCGGGCCACAGACACCTTCCCTCCCTCAGGTAAGGGCTGGCGATCCACGGAGGAAATGAAAGCTCGATCACTAAGGGCCATTTAGAAAACAGTGGTTTTGAGGATATCACACAGCAAAACTCCCGTGCTCTGGTGTCGGAGGTGGATATCACATTTCACAAAAGAGGAAGATGATGAACTGCCTTCGGACCTCCCGTGTCCCACACCAGGCTCTGTGGGAGCCACGGGTGGGGGCGCCGGACCAGAGGCCCAGGGCCCAGCCTGCGTGTCCCTGGCAGCCCGCGTTGGCGGTGGCCCCACAGAGTGTGACGGCCCGTGTGGCCAGTGGACATATGTGCAGAGCTCACGTGTGCGGTGTGGGCCACGCTTGCCAGCTTTCCACCTGCTCTTCTTGGTTAAGACCTGCTGCTTGCGTGCACTTGTGTCTGTGCGCACATGGGCAGTGAGAGGGTGCGTGTGTGGGACCGTGTGGGCCTGTGCCTCCTCACAAGTGTCGGGGCGCTGAGCACATGCAGAGGGCTCTGGCGGTGCCCGGCCTTGACTGCCTGTGGCCCCTCGGGGACCCCTGGAGAGGTCGGGGGTAGGACCCCAGGGCGGGCTGCCGGCTCCGCACTGGGCCCGCCACTGGGGCCCTCCCTGACCTGGAGTGAGGGCCGTACTCGCACGTCAGATGAACACAAGACGCATCAGAAGATTTAGGGCACCTGTTGGGTATTTAAAAGAATTATATCTTGTTTATGGTTCGGTGTAAAACGCACAGCTGATTTATACAGCGGCTGGCCCATCACAGAAGAAATCTCATTTCAATCATAAATGGCAGGCTTTGATTTAAGAATTCATTCTTTAATGGGTCTGCAATGTTCAAATTTAAACCCATTCAATTCATCAGCCAAATATTCAATATGGGGCACCGGGAACTCATTTAGGCAAACAGAGACTTTAATATAAATTTTCCGGGAGATTTCTCCATCGATCCCGCAGTTTAGTGCAAAATGATTTGTGCGATACATTCTCGGGGATCAATGCCGAGCTGGTCAATGGCCCCGTAAAGCCGCCTCCCCTGCCTGGTTCGGGTCAAGGGACTTCGGCTCCCGAAGCTGCTGGGCCAGAGCCCTCGCCTCTGCGAGTGCCCTGAGAGCCGGGGCCCTCCGGGGCAGGCGGCCCTCCCTGCCCCATGCTGGCCTGGTGTCCACTAGGCCGACGAGACCCGGGACTTGGGAGCCTGGCCCCCACAGTGGCCCTGCTGTGCCGTCGGCACCCGGCACCGCCTGGCACAGTGACCACCCGCTCGCTCGGGCCTCGGTGCGCGTCAGTCAGGGACCCTGAGGCTGTGGACCCCAACGATGTGCCTGTCCTCCTCGAGCCCGGGGTGCCCATCAGCTGTGGCCACCGAGGCCAGCAGGCGCCCTGGGCGAGGGGTGTCCTGGGCCAGGCTGGAGCTGCCCTTCGTGGCTGGTGGCTGGTCTCGGGGACAGA
>PVKM010053152.1:0-10088 GCA_004027735.1 Carollia perspicillata
GCTAGGAACTTTTCCAGAGATACTGAGATTGAAGCAGTTTTTCTGGCAGCCTTTTAAGAATCACATGCTTTACTGCTTTAGGCTGAGGTCATTAAATTACTATTTCCCTGACCATGCTGCCTCAGACTTCCTAACATTCACTTCCTCAGCAATTCCCACAACATTGTAAACCCTAATTCCTTTAACCAATATTTTTTCCATAATACCTAGAGTGGCTCTGGTTTTCTGACTGAACCTAGATTGATACAAATTATTTGCCTTTTCCTGGATCTGTGTGCTTTTGCCACTCAAATTCTCTCTGATTTCCAAAGCACAGTCCATCTGTGACATTGGCAGCAGTAACCCACAAACTTTTGTGGCAGTTGGATCTGGTTAACTTTTGTTGTGAAAATATAGGGCATGATGTGGAGAAGTGCTTCTCTGAGGCCTGAGTGGTGTTGGTCATGGGGCTGCGTGTTTATGGTTACAGACCACACTGTGCCAGTACTGAGTCCTGGATCCCAAGTGACAGAAATAACCATATGTTCTTAAATAAATGTAGGGTGTGTGTGTGTGTGTGTGTGTGCACATGTGTCATACACAGTGCCCTCTAAAATGCAGGTTCTAGAACAGGGTCAGTCTTGCCCCAACCTAAACACAGTTCTAAGAGCAAGAGTCATCTGCATGGAAAGACTATGAAGAGAACTTAAATATTAAAGATGCTGTATCTTCTGGTCCACATGTTATCATCATTTAAAAGTTGACACAGTCAGCCCTGGCTGGGGTAGCTCAGTGGATTGAGAGTGGGCCTGTGAACCAAAGGATCGAGGTTCCATTCCCAGTCAGGGCACATGCCTGGGTTGTGGGCCAGTTCCCAGCAGGGGACACACGAGAGGCAACCATACATTGATATTTCTCTCCCTCTCTCATTCCCTTCCCTCTAAAGATAAATGAATAAATAAATCTTTGAAAAAAGAAAAAAAAGTTGACATAGTCAGAAACTGGAACATATTGTTTACATATTTACGTAAAGTCAATGAAGCACACGGAGTGATTCATTCATGCTGTTCCACAAATAAAAGCAATAGACATGAAATGAGTCACAAGAGCACCAAATCACACTCTCTCCTTCTATTTACTCACGTCAAAAGTCCAGAGGAACATGCTATTATGCCCTCAGGATGAGTCACTGGATGTAAAATCCACAAATGGTTTTAAGCCTTTTAGAATGATACATCAGAAATGGTTACAAAAAATATGCTCAGAGTGGCCAGCTGAGAAACCAAGTGACGTGCACCCTGCAGAGCCCGTCTGGGACACTCTCTACTGAATCAGTGTTATCTAAGCCCATACAAAAGGCATCAGTTGCTGTCCCAGCAGTAAGGAAGATTTCAGATTCATTTTAATCCTAAAATTAAGAGGATAGAAAAGATGCTAAGAGATCTTCAAGTTCATCAAGATTAGACTTAAACTGCTCCAAGGAGAACAGAATCCAATTCTTTCAGACTCTCTAGGGAAGGAATATTCAATGTCCTCGGCTACCATTCTCACTGTTGGGTATCATTTGAATTCTCAGATGTGACTCTAACCTACATCAATTCTGTTGCTATCTCTTGTCCTTTATTCCACAGTAGATAAAGACGGTTTATATCCCCCTTTGTCAATGAATGCTTTGAGATCGATTGAGTTATATGTATCTAAAACACACATGTGACACTGAAGCCTAGGTTCATTTCTTCAACAATCACTTCATGAGCACCTCCTATGTTACCGTTGCTGTGAGAAAGATTGGAAAAACAGAAAGAAACAAAAGTAGCACATAATCAAAATTGTAAACCTAAACACCACCTTGAACCTTTGTAACTCTTTACTGTTTATAAACTGCTTTAATAGTCCTAATGGCATTTCATAAAAATCTTCTAATATTTTCCACAATTACTCTATCACCAACATGACCCAAGACATAACAAAGAGGTGAGGGTTCTTGGATCCTATCCTGTATCTTTCTGTTCTTTGTCCAAGGCTCGCTCTTCTACTTTATGAACGTTGTTATCAGTGAAACCCTTTCTTCAGATGAAAACTGAAGCAGTAATGCAGCATATTGGAGATACAAGTCTGGGTCCATTGCCGCATTTAGTCACACCAGGTCCCGGTCTTGCCATCCAACATATCCTGCATATTCATTATTAAAAAGGCATACGTACCCAAGGTTTAGAAACTATTATAAGTTTTCTGAACATTTCATAGGAAAATAAAGGAGAGTGTGCAGATCTCTCCTATGACTTACTAAAAATTGCATGTGATCATTCCCCAAGGTTTTCGATGCCCCTTAGCCAATTAGTGGCCCCTTCTCTCACGTGCCTACCATTCCCTCTTGCTTTCCTTTGCCTCCCTCGCCTTTGATGCAGCTGTACGCACATGGCCCCTCTCAAATGCACATTGCCCACAGGTGGTCCTCACTACTCCATGCAACTCCCCCGGCACGGGGAGTCCATTTTCACCCAGGTGTTTTACAGGAGGATTATTTGGCTATGAGTAACAAAGAAAGAGCCTCAAGCTTCCTGAAGCAAAAATCGAAGTCATGACTGAATCAGAAAGTGGAAAACCAGGTCACAAGGCTTCTTGGCAGTTTTTCCAAGCCCTGACTCAGTGGCTATCTCTTTACAATCACCTTCTGCAGAAAAGTTTTCTCTGCTTTTTCAGCAGGACTAAAATTCCGCATGGTTAGCCAGACAGCAACTTGAATTCCAAGCACCCAACAGAGACTGATAACAGTCCCCACATCCGGTGAGAGGAAATCTGGCTGACGCAGCCAGCATATACCAGCCAGGTCTGATGTCCTATAAACCATGGCCAAAGTCATGTAGCCAATTCCCTACCTAGCAGAGCTGGTACAAATACATTATCAGAAAGGGGCCTTGGATACAACTGGCAAATTGGCTAAACATACACATAAGTCATCATTTAAAGCCTATATTGCTGAATTGAGAGGTCAACATTTACCTACTTAGACAACCAGTTAGCAATTCAGTCAACAAATACAAGTTTCCGCTTTGGAGAAGGCTCTGCGGAGAAGGAACAAAGGCCCAAACCTGTGACCCTGTGCAGAGCAGTCCGTCTGGTAGACAGTGAAGAGCGTGCACAGTTGGGACGGGGCACAGTGTTTCTCTCATGAGAATCTGTCCGTGTGTTTGTGCCAAACCTTTTATGATAGTTTTTAAATATTGCATTTCTATTTTTGTTGAGATTCTAAAAGTTAGTCATATTCTGGATTCTCTAGATAAATACTTAGTGACCATGTTCTACCACAGACTTTCATTGCTTCGGTCGGATTAGTGTTTGTGCATGAGGTGTGAAATGACCACCTAAAGTGGTAAACACTTCCACTTTGAACTGTTTAGTACAGTGCTTCTGATGTTAGTTAGCATTCACAGGTATACTTGGGGGACTTTGGCGTTTCTCAAGTTTAAGAAGCACTGACATAAGGAGAAAGTCGATAAAGTGTTATCATTTATTGAACCCCTCCTGTGAACGCCATCTTTTTAAAATTTTATAAAATTTCACTTAACCCTAAAATAATCACCTAAAGTTGGCATTATGACCCCCACTGTGTAGGTAAGGAAACTAAAGCTTATAAAAGCTGAGCAATTTATCGCGAGGTCCCAAAGATGGTCAAGCTGGAGCCGTAATGATAATCCAAGCATAGCTCAGACTATGTTGTGTATGCCCTTTCTTCTACATCGTCTGACTAAGAAGAGGGAGCGTTAAGCTGCCAAATTCCTTACTTTCATTTCTGGCATCTAGGTAACAATAGGTGGGAGGTCATTCTCGCAAAATCAGAAAAGCCAAAAAGAATGAGGTATCCATAGGGAACAGAGATCATTTGAATCTAATAAATGTAGTGGGCATGAGAGTAGGGTTGCCAGATTTAGCAAATAAAAATACAGAACACTGAGTTCAAATTAAATATCAGATAAACAATGACTCATTTTTATAATAAGTACTGCCCACGCAGTATTAAGGATACTTTCATACTAAAAAATTACCCGTTTATCTGAAAGTCAAAGTAATTGCACATCCTGTCTGTTATCTGGCGACCTTCCTTGAAAGGAGCTAGTCAGGCATGAGTGGGAGGGGCAGGGGGTGGTGGGGATAAACGGAGCAGAAGGCCGTCAACTAAGATTAAACTTTATTTTTGAGGCAAAGGGGAATCATTTGGGGTTTCTGAGAAAAATAGTGACATAATCAAATTTGTGTTTCAGGAAGATTAATCTGGCTGAGAAAGGTAAAAACAAGTTAGAGACATTAAGTGTTGGAAGTAGCAATTCAGAGGAGAGGGTGAGGGCCTGAATTATGCTAGGGGCACGAGGACAGAGGTGCTGGGGCAGCCCGGAGTGATGTAAGAGAAAGGGCATCATCAAATTAGGTCACCTCCCATTGGCTAGTGAAATTTGCCCATCCAGATTTGTAGAACTAGCAAACACCTCTGAAAAAAATAATTACCATTCTCAATATTTCTATGTTAAAACAAATACTTAAAATGCCTATTGACTTGTTCCCCCCACATTTGGATGGTATTTTTCCCGGAAGCTGTGCAAACATCTCAGACTCAGTCCTGAGTTCCTGCACTAAGCGCACGAAGTAGTTTTTCAGCAAGACAGTGAACCTAATGCAGACACTCAAGGGGCATATGATGGATGAAGGACAGCTTTGAGCTGCCAGTGGGAAGGAAACAGAAGAAAGCTGAAGACCGCAGCACACCAGAGAGAAAACTTACCTTCGGTTGTGTTTTAATCAAGCATGGAGTTTACCTATTGCCCCAGGACGGCAGTGCTTTCCACTTGGGCGTGGTGGTGTAGGGTCACAACTTACCTCCAGAGGCTACCTAACTCATCCATCATGCACAGTCTCCAGTGGCCTCATGGGTATCATCTAGATGGCACACACACTGAAAAAGAGAACAGAATGTGCCGGCAATTTTAGAATTTGTTAAGAACCCATTTTTTAAAGGTGTTCAGCTAACATTTTTTGCACGTCTACTATGCTCTGAAGCAGGGGTCAGCCAACTAAAGCCTGTAGGCCAAATCTGGCCTGTTGCCTGATATTTATAAATCAAGTTTTATTGGAACATGGCCACACTTATTTGTTCAGCTGCTTTCAAGTCTCCATGGCAAGAGAGATCCCATGCCCTGCAGAGTCAGCAAACTTTCCTAGAGACATAGATGGTAAATATTTGAAGCGTCGTGGGGCCATTCAGTCTTGGTCACAACTTCTCTATTCTACGTTGTAAGAGCATAAGCAATCCTAGACAATAGAGAAATGAACGGCCATGGCTGTATTCCAATGCAGTGTTATTTATGATAGCAGGGGTTCAACTTGCCACCATAATTTGTCACCCTTGGGTCTATACCTTAAAATGTTTCTGGGTTTTATTTCTAGATAAAGCAGTAATAATTTCCCCAAAACTAACCAATATTGGCTCAGTGTTTTTATTACTCTCCACTAGTGTAGACAGCGGTTGCTAAAACATATTTTATTTGTTTATTTTTGTTTTTTTCCATTGGATGACATTCATCTTGGATAACATGTTTTTAACAGGTAACAATTAAATCTCAGGTTTATTTTATTCTGTTTTGTTCTCATCAAACATTTATTTTAACATTTATTTTATTAGTATGTTTGTTGCAAAGAGAAAAATTTTGTACACTTCTCATTCATTTGACTAGAGACGTTTCATGGTATTCTGTTTTGTTTTTATTTCAAGATAGACTTGGGTGAAATGGGATCTTCAACCGAGTTTGGATGCAGGCTCTGCTGCACGATGACCGGTTTTTGGTAGTTGAAAAGGAAAATACACCCGGATTTAGAAGGCACATTCTCAAATTACTTATTGCTACAACCAGGTGATATCCATTATACGTGAAACAATAATTTAACAGTAAGAATCCCATCAGATACAGAAACCACACCAGTTTTATTGCTGTTGTTTTTTTCAGGAAAATTTTAATATCAAGGATTATTAACTAGCACAAAGGCAACAAACGTTTCACTAGCAAAAGGTAAAGAGAACACCAAAGAATACAGGAAAAGCAGCCACTACCAGCAGGGCTGGAAAGTGCACCCAAGGGAGGAACAGACTCCTCAGAGGAATGAACCAGGACTGAAAGTCAGACGTCAGTGCTGGATGTGGCTATGGCCCAGCAGGTGGCCAAGTTTGCTGAAGCCTGGCAGGGGGAAAACCAACCACTCCCGTGAGAGTTCCACGAAAGCCACCCACTGGGGTACAAACAGGACTGCTAAGAATTCAGGTGGGTACCTCACACTGGAATCCTGGTGAAACTACCCAGGAAGACACCACACAGAAACTAGAACAGATGTCCCTCTGGCACCCTCTACTGACAAGGCCTAGCATTTATAATTGGCCTGAATAATAGCTGTTCGGCTAATCTAGCCTTCAAAAGCATTATTTAGTTAATACACTAACTAGAATGTATGTGCATACCTAATATCACCGATGTGCCAAGGAACTACCCTAAACCCTGAACATACACTCACCTTTGGATTTAGAGTGGATGTCTGTTATGGCCTGCTTGTTTGTGTCTCCCCAAAATTATCACTGCCATAAATATAAAATCATGCCATAAAGTAATTCACCTTAAGGTATAGAAAAGTGCCCACTTTTGATCAAGATATCATCCCATTTGTTTGCTTCCTTTCACAGCAAAACAAAAACTTGTCTCTACCCTAAGTCCCTTCCTCATCTACCATTCTCTCTTTGATCCACTCCAATGAGGCTTTTATTCTCATTGTTCTGCCAAAATAACGCTTATAAAGGATATTTCTTCCATTTTGACAGCTTCAGTTGTCTGTTTTTAGTTTTTATCTTATTGCATTTCTCCGTAGCATTTGGCATTGATGGTGATTCCTTCTATTCAAAAACACTTCTTCACTGTCTTCTGAGGTCTTACACTCCTTTTCTTTTTATTTTTTCCTGTCTCTTCATCATTGTTTCATCCAAAGAATCTCTGTATGAAGGGTTTTGTTTCGTCCATCTGCATTCACAGCACCTAAAGCAGAAGCCGGCACATAATACCACAAGCCCCAGAACAGAGGTAACAGCTTCAGATGGAAAATTTAGGGAAGACAATGAAAGTAGTACCTTTAAACTGGACCTGAAAAAATGGGTAGGATTTCATCAAATATTTTATTTTGAAGCATTGTGGACATTAATTCAGAGGAAAAGTCACTAGCAAAGATGCAAATTAAGGAAGGTAGCCCTCTTGGGGGAAAAATGATCTTTTCACTCACTTAGTGATGGGATAATGTGCCACTGGTATCCTGTACATCCTAATATCGTGTGCCACAGACTGGGAACCTAGGTTTCTAGTCCAAGGATTGATCCTACTTGCTGTGCCCACACCTGGCATAGAGGGCTAGAATGTGATGTGTTCATTAATTGTCTGCTTGTGATGTATGTCCCAGAGGAGAAAAGGATTCAAGAAGAAAAGCAACATAAATGTGTTTGTGCAGGGAGATTTTTACCATTTCTGGTTTCTTTTTCCTATTGGAAAGAATAATAACAACAACAACAATAATAATAATAGTAGCAGCTTCGAGGTTCTAGTCTTTGAATCATGGTGGCCTGCACCCGCTCTAACACTGCCACCTCCAACTGGGTGCCGGGACCCAGGTATATTCCATCTATCATCATGGCTCCAGAACTTCTGGTCTCCTTTGACATGTAAGACCTCTTTGGCTCTTCCCTTAAAGATTCCCATAAAACTAATGTACTTTTCCAGGATTACCTCTGTACTTTATTGCATAAGTAACTTTAGCTGAGTACTTACTTCCTTTCTTCTGAAATGTTTCCACCCCTATCTCCACCTGTCAAAATTCTCTCATTTCTTGGAAACCAATCTCCAACACTGTCTTTCCCATGAAGATTTTACTGTGCATTAATTAAATATACTCATTCCAACAACATGTCATATTTCCCTAATGTCAATTACCACACTCCACAGTACTATACCCCTTTCTCTGCCATCTTGAGAAAACACCAGCTAACAAGCAATTTATAAACTAGGACTATACTTAGGGAGTTAGTGAAGTATATGGGGGGTGATGTATTAAATCTGATGGTTGCGTATGAGGCCCAGCTGCTGTGCTTGCTAGAGGCTCTCATCAGGCCTTCATTTCTGATTCATTGAAATGCAGATAATATCAACGGCCTTGAACGCAAACTGAGTAACAGAGTGTTGAGCCCATAGCAGGTACCACATAAATATAGTAAGTTCTTTTCTTCACAACTCTCAAGCCTCCTGGCCCCGAACACAAAGGATGCTCAAAATGAAATTTCAATTTCTTTTCATGGGGATGTAGGTCATCATAAAGGTTGTCACACTAAAGGACAGTATCCACCGAACAACCCTATTGGAATCCCTAGTCCAGCAAAATTTTTAAAGGACTAAATTTCCCAATCTGTTTCTCCGATAAGGGAAACAAAATACAAATGAACCTAGTATAAATCTATTGCTTCCAACTGTGCGCATATGTGTGTGTAGAGAGAGACGGAGAAATGAGAGAGGAAGAAAAATAAGAGAAAACGAGAAAGAGAAAGGTGTACGGGGGAAAGGATTGCTTTTTTAAGCCATAATTTCCAAAATCAGATGGTTATTTGGAGTTTGTATTTATTTTTCTTAGCTCATTTCATACTGTTTCTTAGTCTGTTCAGTTCAAGATTTAGATGAAAACATATTTGTTCTTTGATCTGCTCTATACTAACTTTCTAGCTTTCTTTTAGCTTTACTTTTCCTCTTATTTTGCATTACCTCCAAATCCAGTGAAATTACTACTATCCAATAGAAATTTTATTTGTGCTTTCATTTCAAAATCACAAGTTGCTTAAAGCACAAAAGTTGATTTAATTGTACAAAAAATGAAATTCTAAAAATTTTGCATAAATTGAATTTGTTTAATTGAATAAATGAATGAATATTTTTAAATTAAATATTTTAAATATAATCCTTGAGGAATAAATATATCATTATAAATAATTATTTGGGCAAGGTGAATAATTTTGCATTGATGTATCTCTTTTTCAAATTGGGTTTGAAATATATATTTTGTTTTATGTGGGATAAATCTGTAACCCCAATCCTATCTACTTGATATTTATTTCCATGATGACAAAATATATATTGGCTTCTGAGAAAATGAAAGCCATGTTTAATGAAATAAATAAAGGGTATAAGTCATGAGCTGCATTAATAAATTTAGCCCACAGCTTAGAAAGGGAAGCCAAATCGAGTGCCCCGTTTCATATTCATTTGGGAAGCCCTTCAGAACACAGAAAAGAAATATAACTCTATTAAAACCTCAGACACAGGCTGCTAACCAGTTGGATAAGAATTTATAGAATTTTTTAGACTTGAATATAGAGAGACTTTTCCCTACCATTTCTTCAATAAGATTCTTACAAATGAGGGATGGCCCGTTGCATTGTGGTATACAAATGTGTTGCTCAGACTGCTACTCAACAGTTCACTGTGACGATGAAAACCTCACAATGGCATTTCCCTTGACATAAATACCAATCTATGAAAGAGAGATTATGTCTTCAGGATCACAGAATGTTTGAGCGAACAGGATCGTAGAGAAGACTTACTGTACCTTTTTGCTTTTATCTTTCAGGATGTCAAAACCCAAAGCGGTAATGACATGCCCGTGAACATCTGTTGTTGGCGCCTTTACCACGGGAACTTCAGGACCCTGTTTCTTCCTTTATCCCATAGCTGAAAGCATAAAAGGAGAATTCTAGTGCATTCAAAATTCAAATTGTACAGCTTTCTCTCCTTTCTACTTGTTGAGGCCGCGAGCTGCTCTAAAAATTCTGGCACTTCATTCTTCTGCTGGAAGACCTAGTTGTGTCTGGTTGATCAGTGCAGTTACCACTTGACTGGCTGCTTTCTTGACTTCCAAAGGGTTCCTAGTCTATTCTCTTTGTTCCTCTCCATTTATGGCTTTTTAAAAAATCACTTTGTTATCATAGGATTGACAACTGGGTGGAAAGGGAGTTCAACCTGATAGTTTAATTGTGCCCTGGGCTACTC
>PVKM010053153.1:0-10089 GCA_004027735.1 Carollia perspicillata
CTCTCCAATGGGATCCCATTACACTTAGAAAAATTCCAAACTCTTTATGTGGTCCAGGGGCCATGCACATGGCCTGGTCCTATTTATCTCTGATCTCACTTGCCTCTCTACCCATTCCTGACTAGCTCCACTTCCCATCAAACACTCCAGTCTCTATCATCTCAGGTTTTTGCCCATAGCTGTTCCCTTTGCCTGAAAATGCTTTTCCCTCTGATCTTCAAATAGCTGCTCTGGAGCTGACCACATCTTCTCAGATGTCAATCTCAGCTTTCCCTGTTTTTTTTTCCCCCCTTAAAGGAACACCTCCAAATTTGCTTTAGAGAAGCTAATGGGGTTGTGGATAAAGCAGGATTGGCAGTGAGTTGAAGGTTTCTGAGGCTTGGGTGGAGACTGCATGGGCTTCATTGTCCTGTTCTGCCTACTTCTCTGAAGTTTTCTGTAAGTTAAAATATAATAGTACTCCACACCCGATTCCCCTGCATTCCTTCTTAATGGCAATCTGAAATTAAGTTATTTTTACCTCGTGAAAGCTTCACGAGGGTAAACACGGGGTCATTCTTTTTCACTTTGGGGGTCACATTTCAGATAGTGCTAAGCTGTCTGGAACACCTAATATTTGTCTGTTTTATTCACCGTAGCACCTCCTAGACCTTCGAGCGGCACCTGCCACAAAGAGGGCAATATATTTTTTTAATCTAAAATTAGAATCACTCATTTGAAATCTAGAGACATGGAATGAGGGGCCTGGAATACTGGGATAAGGAGCTTTGACGTGATCTAGAGGTGACGGGGAGATAGGATAAGGTTTTGCAAAAGGCAGGATAAGGGTGAGATGTGACTAATTGAAAACTGCCCTATGCCTGGCTGCTGTGGCTCAGTGGATTGAGCGCCAGCCTGTGAATCACCAGTTGGATTCCTGGCCAGAGCAGCTGCCTGGGTTGCCAGGCAGGTCCTTGTTTGCGTGCAAGAGGCAACCGAGTGATGTTTCTGTGTGTGTGTGTGTGTGTGTGTGTGTCCTTCCCTTCTCTTTCTAAAAATCTTTTTCTTATAAAAAAGATGTTTCTTTATTTATTAGAAAGAAGCAAAGGGAGGGAGACAGAGGGAGAGGTACATCAGTGCGAGATGTTGATCATTTGCCTCTCCCATGGCCCTCACTGGGGACCTGGCCTGAAACTCAGGCATGTGCCCTGAATGGGAGTCAAATCAGTGACCTTTTGGGTTGCAGGCTGGCATTTAATCCATTGAGCCACACCAGCCTGGGCTAAATAAAATCTTAAAAAAGAAGGAAAGGAAGGAAGGAAGGAAGGGAGGGAGGGAGGGAGGGAGGAAGGAAGGAAGGAAAAAGGAAAGAAAGGAAGGAAGAAAGGAAGGAAGAAAAAAGAAAAGAAAGAAAGAAAAAGAAAGAAAGGAAAGAAAGAAAGAAAAGAAAAAGAAAAGAAAGAAAGAAAGGAAGGAAAGAAAGAAAGCTAGCTGCCCTGGAGACTGGTGTCTTGGGTGGGGGTAAGCCAGGGGAAGGGTCCAGGCTATGACCGTGGGGGTAAGAGAGTTCAGGAGCAAACAGAAGAGATCAGACTCTGTGGCTATTTGGCTGAAGGAGTGTCTAGGAAAAACAAAAACCAAAAAACCATGTTTCCCTTTCTAGGAGGGTCAAGGTGCCATTGGTGAGGTAAAGGCCTTCTCTTGGCCTATTTGGTTCACCAGGAAGTCCCCTCCCTTGGCTCAGTTCCCCTCCCGACATGGTGCAACTCTGGGCAGAGGGACAGACACACAGCCACCCCAAATGTGTTCTCTCCTCAGTTTAATGGTGGTTAGTGGGATCGCCACACCCCCTCCCCATTCCCCTCCCCGCCTTGTACAAAATATTGTGTGTGGTTTGTTCGTTTGTTGGTTTTTTTTTTGAACAAGAAAAAGGGGGCAAAAGCTAGGAATGGGGGAGGGGGCATAATCTGATATTTCCATACAGATTTTTGATTTTTTTAATATATTATATATAAAACCATAGAGACCAACACATCCCCTTAAACTCCTTTTCCCCTCCCTGGGGGGCCTGGAGGAGAGATGGGGAAGGCACCCCCAGGAGTGGGTGGACAGGGAGACAAATATAAGTGGGACAGATTTGGGGGAGGAGGTGGAAGGAAGGGGAGCCCAGGACAGGGGACTGGAGACAAGGGCTGGGGCCGTCTCCCTCACCTCCTCCATCCAAGTTATGACACAAAGACACGGAATCCCTGTTTCCATACCCTCCCCCCACCCTGACGCCCACCGTGCAAACATGGCTTTGCAAAGAGGTGCCCAGAGCTCTGTGGAACTCCTACAATGGCTGGCATGGGGTCTGGGACCCCCAAAGAAATCTGTGTGTCCCCCTCCCTGCCCACCCCACCCTTCCCAGAATCTGATCCCCTCCCCACAAGACCTGGTTCTGCAGCCTAGGGGCCCTGGCTTTCCCCCACTTATCTTCCCCCAACCCAATCCCTACCGCCCTCCCTGGACTTGGGGGGTCTGGACCTTTGGCCCTCCCCCGTGGGGGACCCAGATCTCTGGGACCTTGCTTGTGGCCCTGGCAGAGACCTAGGCATCTGATACCCCCATCCCTGCCCAAACGTCTGAGGTGTTAGTGGTGGGAGGAGATGCCCACCATCCCAGACTCTGGTAAATGTCTTTGCAGCTGGCAGTGGGGTGGACCCCAGCCCAGGCTCAGGCCTGGGGTAGAGGAGGGGTCAGATGAAGAATTCTTCTTTCCTCTTGTGTCCGTCGCTGCCATTGAGGAAGGCTTCTCTTGCTTCTCCCTGCTCATCCAAACCACTGGCCTCATGGGTCAAATAGGAGCCTGAGGGGTGACAGAACCCCGGTCAGAGGAGGCAGACAAGAGATATCAGACGAATTGAAGAGAGGGAAACAGAACACGGAGTAGCAAAGTGGGCAGAGAAGGAGGTAAAGCAGAATTAGGAAGACGCCAAAAGTTTACATAAAGATCAACCCTTATCCATTCTATTGGTGATAGCCCTTGCTCTGTGCCCAGCGAATCTGGGAATTAGAAAGATATATCATTCAGTTGAAACCCACGGCCTTCAGCTTCAACGTTTAACTCCTTTTAGTCCTGGGCGAAAGACCCACCCCTCTTTCGGAACTTTGGCTTCAGGTCCCGCAGGGTTTGGAATCCTGGGTCTCGACAGTCCTCTCTGGAATTCAGGTTCCAGGCCCCGCCTCCTTCCCAACCAGCCACACCCCTCGCCGAATTCAGACCCTGTCGCCTACTCACCCTTCTGTCGTACTGAGCACCAGACCATGCCCACCAGCACACATATGATCAAAAACACCAGTAGCGCCAGGATGCCGCCCACAATGGCGTAGGGCACCGACGTCTGAGCCTCTACCACCGCACCGGGGTCTGCCGGAGGAACAGGGCATAGGACCGGTGTCAGGGGACGGTCCCAGCTCAGCCCCATCGCTGCCAACCTGTCCAACCATTCCGTCCACCACCTCTAACCGCGCCACTGAACGTGCCCCGCCCCTCCAGGTACTGCCACCTGGTGGGCTCTTCTCCCGGGCTTCCTCCGTTCCCCGAAGCTCCACTTCCTCAAGGAATGCGTGGTGATTGGTATACTGCCCTACATGCCCCTGAGTCATTTTGCTAATACCGGCCCTGACTCCCTTCCTCACCTCGCCCCCAGAGAAGAGAAACAGCGCATCTCTTTGTTTTTCGACTCTGTTTTTTTCCCTGTGGAATCTCAGGTCCAAGTCCCTTACCATGTTGTCTAAAACGCTCCAGGTATTTAAAATGCTAGCTAGGGTCCAAACACTTCCAAAACTCCTGCTGCACCGTCTTAAGAGCTAAACATATAACACTTATTTTTTGCTAGAGGCCATTCCAACCACTTTATATATTTAGCTCATGTAATCTTCACAAACCCTGAGACAGGAGCTATTATTTATTTCCACTTTACCGATGAGGAAACTAAGGCGCAGGCTGTCACCCGCAATAGGATGTTGCAGAGCCGAACCTGAACCCACACTGTCAGCCTGGCCCCAGAACTGTAAGAACTTCGTGGGCTGTTGACTCCCTGGTATCACTTTGCACAAGCCCCGCCCACCCGGTACAAGGCCGGGACCCCGGGAGACCCCGCCCCTGCCCTGAGCCCCGCCCCCAGGCCTGAGGAAGCCTCCACTCACCGTAGACCACGAGCACATAGAGCGCCCTCGCGTGGCCGTGCTTGTTCGACGCCTCGCACGTGTAGGTGCCATTGTCTGCAGATACCAGGCCAGGCAGCGTAAGCGTCTCGCCGACAGCCTCCGCCCGCTCCGGCAAAGACTCATTCCCGCGGTTCCAGCGGATCTGATTTGGCCTGGACGGAGGTAAAGTACAATGCGAGTTAGGGACTCCGGTGCCAGCCCCCAATTCAGACTTCTCAGGAATCTGGATGTGCAGCATCTACAAATAAGAGGGTCCCTACTACCCCTTGCCTTTTGGGAGTCTCGGGCCGCGGAGCTCACCTGGGGTTCCCCGTTATAGCACACGTCAGCACCAGCGTGTCTCCCTCCCTCACCACCGCTTGGGAGGCATGGATCCGGGCCGTGGGGGAGTCTATGGGTAGAAGTGAGACGGGAGAGTGATTGGCAGGGTCATCAAGAAGGGCTAGAAACCCTCCCGGGGTCGGGCAGCTGGCGCTGGGATCCCCTGACCGCCGGGGGTCCCTGCCCGCTGGGCACTTACACTGCACGTCCAGCACGTACTGCGTCTGCTTGCTGTGTCCCGAGGGCAGCGCCTGGTTCTGCGCCTCGCAGATGATGATACCGCCGTCGTCCTTGCGGTCCACACGAAACCTCACTGTGCTCTTCACGCTCCACACCTTGCCATTCTCCTTGCTGCTGCTCACACCTGCCCACGCCCGGACCCGGCAACTTCAGTCCGGGGCTCCGGCTCCTGCCCCAGCCGATTCGGAAGCAGGCTGTTTGCTAAGCTCCGCCCCCCGAGCCACAGGCCTCGCCTCCAGTTTCCAAACCACTGCCCTTCCCAAACCCAGCCCGCAGTCCCGAGAGCCTCTTCCCGAAGCTCCTCTCTTTCACGCCCTCGCCTCCTCATCTATCAATTTATTGGATAGCTGCACACTGCGAGGGTGACATTCCCCAGACCTGGGCGCCCCGCCCACACAGCAGCCTTTCTCCTAAGCCCCGCCTCCTGGAAACCCCTCCCCTCAAGCCCCGCCCCTCGCTGGCACCTTCCCTGCCCCGAGTACCCCCATTTCGGCTTAGATAATACCTTTCAGCTCCTTGCGGTCGCGGTACCAGCGCAGGACGGCGGCCGGCCGAGACCGCGGAACCAGGCAGCTGAGCTCCACCTCGCCGCCCTCCACCGCCTGCTCCCGGACTTCCACCACCGGATTCTCTGGGGCCACTGCCGCAGGGAGAAGGGGAGAAGGGAGGAGGTCAGGGAAAGCATCCAGGTCGGTTCAAAGTGACCAGGCTGCGGGATTCCAAGGATCAAAGGGAACAAGGGTCAAACACAGAGCCCAGAGGTCAGGGAGGCCGCCCATATTGCTTGGGCCCAGATGTCCAGGAAGCTAAAAACAGCCAGGGTGGGGTCTCAGGATAAGGGTCAGCAGAGGAGAAAGAAGGAAGGGATGGGTTGGAGGGGAGGGCGGTGCGTACCCAGTACAGTGAGCGTGGCAATCTGGTGGTGGGTGTCCTCCGTGTACAGCTGGCAAAAGTAGCCCCCCTCGTCCTCCAGGCGGGCATCCGAGAGTCGGATCCTCACTCTGCGCGGGGAGAACTCCTCAAGCTGGAAACGCTCGTCCTTCAGGGCTAGAGAGGGTGAGCCAGAAGTGTGACCTTGGGGAGTCCTGGCCTCGGGAGTTCCATCCTTCCTCCAGGGGCTTACAGTCCAGCCATACCTATGTGTCTATGGTGCCCACCTAGTTGTCCCCTGGGGGACCCAGAATAATTCAGGCCCTCCCACCCATAGGAGTAGGCGTCCAAACCCCCAGCGCCACACTACGTGAGCCCAGGCCCCCAGTCCCTCCCTCCCTGGGACCAGGGAATCCAGAGTCTCAGCTCAGCCCTCTTTCCCGTCACAGGAATCAAGCCCCAGCCCTCCCTCCTCCTTCAAGACTCGGGATCTGGACCCCAGCACTCACCGCGGGTGCCATTGAAGAAGAGGGTCTGCCGGGCTGGGTTCTGAATGACGACTATGGACCCATCATACTGGTGCAGACGGCAGGTTATCTCGGCCACCCCGCCCTCAGCCACTGTCACATTCTCTGTCTGTACTTCCTGTCCTGCCCCTGGATCAATAGGCAGAGAGACAACATAGGAGACTCACTGAGGGCTGCAACTCGATCTTTTCTCTCTCCTGTTCCTCTCCCATCGAAACCTCCAGTCCCCCTCCTTCCCCTCACATTCACTTTATCACGCCCAACATTTCCTGCAGGCAGGCTAGAGCCCAGGAGAGGGACTCTAACAGGGGATGCACAGGGCCCACTGGGGGCCGGGAGGAAAGGGAGGCCAAGGCTGCCTAGACTCTTCCCGAAAGTGGCCAGCGGTGACCCCTGAAAATGGTTCACTATTTGCTTGACCCACAAAACCCCCCTAAATCATGCAAAGCAAAAGGTTCACATCTTAGCGTTCACTTTAAGGACACTGGTGAAACTGCCCAGGCCATTACGGGTGTGCATATTCAAAAAGCCACCAAGTGTCTGAAGGATGTCACTTTACAGACGAAACGCGTGTGTCATTCTGTCATTACAACAGTGGATTGGTAGGTGTGTCTAGGACAAACAGTGGGGCTGGGCACAGGGGTCAGTGGCCCAGAAAGACTGCTGAATTTCTGCGGCTTAAAAACGCAGATAGTAATGCTGAAGTCAAGGGCTTAGATGTAGACACTCTGGTCAGTGAGCACAGGCAGCGAACGAAGCTCCCAGGATGCAGCGTCGAAATTCCGGAGCTCATGGGTGGGTTGACCCACATAGGAGTTCCCCCTGCCGCATTGAGATGGTCCCAACCGAAACAGCACAGATTGCTCGTAAACCAGAAGAGGAGGTTGCACAGAAGAGAAAGATATTCCAGAAGAAATTGAAGAAACAAAAACTTATGGCCCAGGAGTAAATGCAGCATAAAATAAATACTAATAAAGGTTAAAAAAAAAAGACTACCTAGGGAGATGGAGGATTAGAGAAGGCTGTGGAAGAAAGCTCTATTACATCCGGATTCTTGAGTAAACAGAAGTTCACCAGGCAGGGGAAACTGCTCTGTGTTCGCTGAACCCCATCTTTTTGGGGGGGGTTTTATTTATTTTTAGAGAGAGGGAAAAGGAGGGAGAAAGAGAAGGAGAGAAACATCAATGTGTGGTTGCCTCTCGTGTGCCCCCTACTGGGGACCTGGCCCACAACCCAGTCATGTGCCCTGAGTGGGAATTGAACCAGCGACCCCTTGGTTCGCAAGCCGGTGCTCGGTCCACTCAACCACACCAGCCAGGGCTGAACCCCATCCTTTACACTTGGGCACATGTTGTAGCTTGTCTACAGAGATGGCCATAATGCTCTTCCCGTCCCCGTACGTGCCCTTCGTGAGGTGACTGAGCTGCTCCACCCATGAAGGAAGCATTTAGACCCTGGGAATCTGTGCAAGCCTTGTGACTTGCTTTTACCAACAGAACTTGCTAGAAGTGATATTATATTGACATGAGTTCTGGGGCCTAGGCCTCATGAGAGCTTGTGGCTTCTGCTCATGCCCTCTGGCTGCCCTGAGACTGTCAGGTGAAGATGCCCGGACTAGCTTCCTTGAGGATAAGAGGCTGCATGGGGAGAGAAGCCCAGCAAACAGCCAGCACGAACCCCAGGGTCCTGTGAGCGAGGCCATCCTGAACCACCCAGGTCCAGTGACATCACCAGATGACTGCAGCCACATGAGTGACCCCAGTTGTGGAAAGAATTGCCCAACTGATCCAGTCCAAATTGTTGACCCCAGAGGCGTGAGCAGATAACATGATTGTTTACAGCCACTGTGTTTTAGATGATCTGCTACACCCTTAACGTTGACTGGTAAACACATGATTAGACTACATTTCCCAGAGTCCCTTGTACTTAACTGTGTGACTGACTTCTAGCCTAGGGGATGCAGGTGGAGGAGAGAAACCACCTCTTCTAGACTGGCTCATCTCACATCCTTCTTCTCCTTTTTTTTTTTTCTACTCACGTCCCTCTCACTGGCTGAATGGAGAGGACCCCAGGGAGCCCAGAGGAGGATAGGGTCACAAGCTGGAAGCCTGGGCCCCTGCCTGGCTGCCCCCGTGACTTGTCTGCACGGAACTGTAACCTGAGTGAGAAGTACACTTTTTTTGTTTTGTAAAGCCACTGAAATCTCAGGGCTGTTTGTTACAGAAGTTAACCAACCTGATTAACCCAGCAGAGGAACAAGGCAAGCAATTAGTAAGGGGGTGTTTCCCGCAGAGGAAACAACCTGGAATGAAGTTCAAAGCTGAGATTCATCAGCCGCAGCATCGCCATCATCATGGTGTTACTTTCATCTTGAAAATAACAACCACGACAGCTGTTTATCCGGCACTCGCTGCGCCAGGCTCTGTGCTGAGGGCCTCACCTATGTAATTTCCATTCAATCATCACAATATCTGAAGAAGGTGGGCACTGTTAGCAATCTTCAGTGTTCTTCCAATTCCCATGTTGTGGATGAGAAAATTGGTCCAGAGAGAGAAGATGACTTGCCCAAGGTCACATCCAAAGCGTCCAGATCGCTCTGATTCGACAGCCCAGGTCTCCATCCACACCCCTGGCTGTCTGGGTGCAAAGGTCCAGCATGGGTGAGGGTTCGTGGGATGCGCCAGTGGAGGGCCGCACATGCCAAGCTAGGAGATTAGCTTTTACCCTGAAGGCCAGGGGAGGTTTTGAAGCCTGGAAGAGCCATGATCACATCTGGTTGTTTAGCTTTAAATGTTGGATAACTATTGCTGCATGTTTTTTACAGTCTGTCTCATTCATTTACTTGAGGATTTCCCCAGCAGTGGGCAGGTTTTCCAGGGCTGGATGCCCGGAGATGAGTCAGATGAGGTCCCTGTCCTAGAGGGCCTTTCAAGATTGATGGGGAGGTAGACACAACTCACTGTAAAATCCCATCAAAAGTGTTCTGTTCCCTGTAAGGATAGGTAACCTCATTCAGGGGCCCAGGGGTGGAAAAGATTCATTCCAGGGGACAAAGGCAGAGAGAGCTAGCTTCCTAACCCAACATCCATGCTTCCCTTTCTCCTTAGCAAAAGAACCCTGATTGTATTTTATGGTTGCCCTGCGCCTAGCAGAAAGATATATTTCCCAGACTTTCTTGCAGCTAAGTGAGGCCAAGTGAAAGGTTTATAACAATTGGATGTAAGAAGAAGTGTCATGTGATAGTTGGAGGAGCACTTCCTAAAAGGGGGAGACCAGTACCTTGTCCACCAGGTCACTTCTGTGCTGTTTGGAACTAGGATGTGCTTGGAACTAGGATGTGATTACTGGAGTTCTGGCAGCCATATTGGACCATGAGGACCAGGACATAAAGATGGTGGAGCCAAGAGGTAGAAGATACCTGGGTCTCTGGTGATGAGGTAGACCTCCTATAAAAGCCCTGGATGCCTACTTCTGGATTTCTCTTATGTCTGAGTCTAACTTTTTGTGTATTTAAGCCTCTACTTGGGGTTTATCCAGTATCTCCTGGAATATCAAGTCTAACAAGTCCAATCCAAATGTCTTCCTCTTCATGTTTTCTCAATCGCAGTGAATGTCACAACCATCCACCCAGTAACTTAGGCCAAAAACCATACAAGTTCTCACCATTCTAACATGAATGTTAGAGATGAGATGTTCTCATCTCTAACATCTACTCCATCGGCAAGATCCATCCATTCTACCTCCAGAGCATATCCCAAATCTATTCACTGCTGCCTACCTCTTCTAACATAACCCTAGTCCAACTACACCATCTCCTACTTGGACCTTTAAGAGCTACTCATGGTTCTTTTGCTTTCATGCCTACCTTCTTCCAGGGCACTCTCCACACAGCAGTTAGATGGATTTTCCAGAAAGATAAATCAGATCCAGTCACCTCTCT
>PVKM010053154.1:0-10089 GCA_004027735.1 Carollia perspicillata
CAACAGGAAACTACTTTTTGTTTTTTAAAACAAAAGGATTCTATGTCACAGAGAGAGGTTTAAACAATGAATAACAAAAAAGCTAACACTGTCCCCATTTCAGAAAGCTGTTCGTTCTAAAGGGTAAAAAGAAAAAGTTCAATTTCCTGAAGATATAATCTAGTATTATCTACACCAGGTGCAATATCCATCCAATCTTATCCAAATAAATCAGACCAAACTTGTGCCGCTGAGAATAAAAAGGTCAAAATTTGAACAAATTGTTCATCTCAGAGAGAAAGAATGTGAGAAGTGCTCTGTACAAATAAGGTGAATTTATGTTCTCGCACAGTTGCTATTAACAGTGAGATGACTTTGACATTAAAGAAAAAATTTACTTGAGGTTAGGCCAAAACAGTTCTGTTATTTTTTTATATACAGCAAAAATACTATAATTCTTTTCATATGACTTAAAATTAGAAATCTGAAATAAATTATTGTATATTTACTAAAACAAAAGATCAGCAGTGATTATTGACTCTGAAGCAATCATAATTGCTATCATGAAGCCATGAATGACTTTTTTGTCTATCTCCTTTTTTTCTTTCTCTTCCTCTGTTCCTCATTTTCTCTCTCTCTCTTACCAACTACCCACAACCATCACTTAGTGCTGCCTGTGCCAATCAGAGCCACAGAAGTTGCTGACCTTGCACATGGCGTGCACCTGAAGTGGATGTTAATTCTGACAGGGCATTTAAATGAGGCAAAACATCTTTCAAAGCATCCCACTGACAAACAGATCCTGCATGGAAGAGTCTCTGGGCTTCAGACTGTGAACTGGCCCCCGGTGAGATGTTACACACCTTACAGTAAAACACTGGGCCCTGCGAAGGGGCATTTTGACTTGGAGCTGCTTTCCCTAAACTTGTATTAGCTTTGTCAAAGAAAAAGTTAAAAATTTTAAGAAACTATGAGACAGGTTTATAAATAAAAAAACTGAAAATTTAGATTTCATTTTTAACTATCTTACCAAAAATACATTTGTGTTTTAGTTCTTTTCTTCCCTTAGCAACAGAAATATTTTCACTTTGCCCTGTTTGTTCTATTTCAGTTGTGCTGCAGAATACTCCGTAAGAATGCTAGTAGATCCATAGAGCCATTTTTGATATATAATCTTTATTATATTTTCTCCATTTCCATTTAGTCCCCTTGTACATCCCTCCCCCACCCTGCGGTCCACGTCCATGTGTCCTTTTATTTTTTGCTCAATCCCTCCACCCCCTAACTTCCCACCCCCACTAGCTGTCATCTGTTCTCCATCTATGAGTCGGTCTCTGTTTTGCTTATAAAGTCATGTTTTAACTTCAAAATAAAGAAATGAAACTTAAGAAGTTCAAAGAAAATCAAAAGCTCATGATAAAATAAAACGCCACCAGGTAATGTTAACATTTCCCTTCCATTCTCTTTCTCACAAAATATCAAAATAGTGGCTGAGTAGAAAAAGTAAAGTTAGGCAGTATGCAAGATATTCTACATTTTATTTTACTTAGTGCTGTGAGATAAATATTATGTTTCTTCAGGCTGAGAAATCTCAGGTTTGAAGAATTTAGGTAATTTACCTGATCACACAGTTGGGAAATGGCTTGCTTAAAAGCAAAAGTTACGCTTGCATGTCTTCTCCTGCCTTCCTGGAATTTTTCTACTAAATACTATAGTAACATAATAGCTTGACTTTTCAAAAAAACTAGGAGGAAAATAATTCCAGAAATAAATAAAAATTTCTAAAATGAACTTTAGAGATATAATATATACTGTACTTTCAGACTCTGCCGAATTAATCTATATGTAATCTGACAAACTGAGCAATTTCATAAGTCAAATAAAAATTGTAAATAAAATTAAAATTATTGAAAGATGTGTTCAGATTTGTGTTAACTGTATGAATCACTTTTAATTAATTGTATGAATTTGTAAAAGTTTTTATAAAAGGGGGGCAGTGATACCTTTAACAGGAACCTGATCAACAAAACAAACAAGCAAGCAAACCACAACCTAAGACACTGAAATTAAGAACAGGCTGACAGTGACCAGAGTGGAGAGGGAAGGGGATTCCAGGGGAAAAGGGTGAAGGGTTTGCAGGAAGAATTATAAAGGACATACGGACAATAAAAGTGGGGGGGTGAAAACAGGAGAGGGCTGGGGTGGTGGGGAGAGGTGGGGGGAAACGGCAGAAAACCGTACTTGAACAACAATAAAAAAATGCTTTAAAAAGTGGGGTGATAACAGTACAATGTTTTCTCCTTTGATGCCCATAACATCTTCTTCAGTGATAGCCACGCTCGCTCAACTATTTTATCCATTTTTCTCTGCCCAATCAGCATTTACATCACTCAGACTTCTTGTTACCAGCTGGGGAACAGGATAGCAAAATTTCCTAGAAGCTTTATCCTAGCAATGTGGTTACTAGCCAGATACAGTAGTAGCACATATGTTCACTTAGCCAGGAAAAATTTTCCAGAGCATCACGAAGGGAGGTCTTAGGGGAAACCAGTGCGCCAGTGAACACAGCACTTGAATGTTGTCAAACAGCTCTGCCCTAGCCTGGGCAGCTCAGACCAAATTCCCTGCAGAGCCCATCAATTTCACACCTCGTCGTCTAGAGCAGGTTGCTGTTAATAAGCCACGGGCCACCAATGTGGGTGTCTTTGAAGCACTCCTGGGTCTGTCCATCATGGGAAATGGCAGAAACACATTTTGTGCGGCTCTTGTTAAGCAGGGTTGATCAGTCATTATTATTAACGTGTATTTGTTGGCAAGAGACAAATGGAACATGTAATTAGACCCAACATCTGTGCAACAGGTTTTGTATTCAGGCAGTCCTTTTTTCTCTTCAGAGTGGAAAATAAGTAAAACAGAAAGATTGGGTCTTAGAGACTGAGGATTATGTATTTATTTATATAAAGAGCACCACTGATTTAAAATTAATTCTGACCTAACAGAAAACTTCTCTTGAATGTCTTTGAAAAGCTAACCAATACTAAGCGCATATCAGCAGGAGATGCCTCCATTCTTTCCCCATCAGTGGCCCCAGACTTCAGTGGCAAAATTTGGCAAAACTAAATCTCTCAAACCTCTCAAACTCTTTCTTTATATCTCAAAAACAAATAAAAAAAAACTTGGTAAAAGCTCTATTTCATCTCAAACTCATGTCATCATTTATTGCCACAGATACTAAATTTCTTACTAAAGTGTCTCTTTTCTGTATTTACCATCTTTGAGCAATAACTATACTTGACAAACTGCCATAATCTGGCAGAGAACATTGCAGGGGAAGTGCTATTCCATGCTGAATAGGCCAAAAAGTGAAAAACATGAAGTAAAAGTAATGGCATTTAGAAATATAAATTTGCAAATATTCGAAAGAATTATAATAGTATAGTTTTCCAAGCTAATATTTATCTTTTAGGACTTTTGTCCTCTTGGCATAATGTACTGAGAAGAAAATAATATCACTTCTAATGTTTCTGCTCTAAGTACATCACCTGAATGTAATTATTTTTAAAAAATCAGACAAATCCAAATTGAGGGACGTTCTTCAAAGTGACTGACTGGCCTGTGTTTTTCAAAGATGTCAAGGTCAAGACAGACTAAGACTGAGGAGGTGTTCCAGATTAAAAGAGAAATAGAAAAGATATGATAACCAAATGCAATCCATAACATGGGATTTTTCTGTGGCTGCCAAGAACATTATTAGGACAAATGGAAAAATCTTAATAAGGACTATGGTATTGTGTCAATGTTAATTTTCTAATTTTGATACTTGTTTTTTGGTTATTTAAGGACATGCCCTTGCTTTTTTCTTGTTTTTTAGAAAACACACTCAAAGTATTAAGAGTAAATAATGGGCATCATGTGGGGAAAGGGTATGTAAGAATTCTTAGTACTATTCTTGCAACTTCTAAGTTTGGAAAGGTTAACAAAATAAAAAATTTAAAGAGAATGTAAGCAAAAATCTTATTTATGTTGCCATAGATAATGCTATAATTAAGAACATATATTTAATGCAAATAAGTCAGCTTAGCCTTCACATAATATCCCTTGATTGTTTTCACATATCGAGCAGTTTGCAGCTGTTGTAAGCTGTCACCTAAATAGCTTTCTGTCAAATTTAGCTAAACCAACGGGGAACAATGGCATGATAATCCTTAACAGCTGATAATTTAAAAACCATTTGCAAAGTATTGTCTCACTAATTCAAAAAGGAAGAATAATATATAGCTGAAATAAACAATATTTTAAAATAAGTGCTATCTTGTTACTTTCTAACAGGTATTGCAAACATAAATAAAGGGAAATGTTGTCATACAGAGGTCTTCCATGCTACTGTGAAAGAATGTGTATCACATACACACACACGAGTTTTTGTTATTTAACATGTAGTCTACATATATGGATTCTTAAAAATAACAGCTAATATTTACTACATTTTTACTATGCCCATACTTTAGGTGCATTTATTCTGCAAAATAACTCATAAACTAGGTCCTATTATTATTAATGCTAAGTTAGCATTTTTCTTGAACTGCATGCTATTTCCTCAGCTACAAATGACCTTTTAAACTCACTTCTACCCATCAAAATCATACTTCAGATATGAAAGTTCAAATGCCAACTATAATCTAGACTTCATCAATACACCCTGGCTGGTGTAGCTCAGTGGATTGAGCGCAGGTCTGCGAACCAAAGGATCGCCGTTTGATTCCCAGTCGGGGCACATGCCTGGGTTGCAGGCCCTGTGCGTCCAGCAGGGGATGCATGAGAAGCAACCATACATTTATATTTCTCTCCCTCTCTCCTTCCCTTCCCCTCTAAAGATAAATAAATAAAATGTTTAAAAACAAAGACTTCATCAATCCCATGATCAGAATTAATTACTCCCTATTCTGAGTTTCTATAAACCTTTTTTGAAACAGCATTCATTCAAACTTCTCTAAAAGTATGTATTCAATTCTTATTGCATCCAAGACACTGAGTTATTTCCAAGAAGTCACATGGTAGAGAAAGGGATTATTAAAATAATTTTAATTATATAAAAAACCAATGATATCATTACGAAGACGTTGAATTTACTGGACACTTATCAATGTGCCAAGCTGGGTATTAAGTTTTTCACTAAAATGAACTCATTTTAGCCCTATAATCACCCTATAAAGAATTCATTATTAACATTCCCCTTCTGCAGATGTGGAAACTGAGACTTAGAGATGACGTGTGACTTGCCTGAGTGGGCATAACTGGTAGAATGACTGAGCCTGGTCTATCCGACTCAAAAACATATGCTTTTAAATTACCTCCTTGAGGGTGACAGACTAGTGAAGAAGAAAATATGCCTCTAAGTAAATTATAGTAGTACAAGGTGAAATTGTAATGTTCCATAAAAAGAGAAGGCAGAAGTTGAGAAAAGATTTCTAGGTAACATCTGAGTAGTAAAAGATAAATAGGTATGTGAGCAACAGAGGAAGCCATTCCAAACTGGCAGGCAGTGATGGAGAGGTGTGAGGAATTCTGGGAAGGAACACGAGAAACAGAAACTAGTTCTGCTTGGAAGGCCCATATTCTGCATAAGGGAAATTAACATTAGAAAGACAAGCATATTTCCCAGTTAGGAAGATTAAACACAAATTATAGGATTTGAACTTACCCTCTAGTGTGAGATGCATATATTCAGAATGAATTCAGTATCTCTAGCTCTAAGAACATATCAGACACAAAAATGCATCAACACATTTTTGTTTAACAAGTATTTAGTAGGCTTTTAGTAAATAGTAATTCACAATAATCCCAGTGCATAAAGAAAGCTACTCACATTTTAGTCTCTTCTAATTCCGGGACAGAGGCTAGATTTGATCAGTTATACATTGTGAAGATTCATCTGGTAAGAACCTTAGACTGGGTTGGAGAGAAGTACAGAGCAGAGATTGGGGGAGCAATTAGAAAGCGACCCGACTGTAGCACTTCAGAAATGGGTGGACCCATATGAAGACCATCTGACACAATTTCCCTGCCCTAGACATGAAGAAACCAAGCAACATAAATAAAATCAGAATCTTTAAGACTGTAAGTGGCAGATGGTTCAGTTTTTATCAAGTAATTCTCAGAAAGGTACTCTGTGGGGAAATGCTAAAATAGAATAGTGCTCAGTAGAACAGAAATATAAAAAAGAAAACAAAGAACATGTGTGAACTTTTAAGTCCTGCCTGGGCTTCATATTTAGCTCAACTTGCCACTCTGAGGTTAAGTTAAAATGGACTTTCACACAAACTTTTCCCCCCTTGGCAATCTTTGTTATGCTTTATAAAAAATAAACAAGCAAATCTGTTTTCTGATTGTAAAAGTTACATATAAGTACCAGTGGAAGAAAATTTGAAAAACCAACCAACCAAACAACCAACCAGGCAAACAAATGGACAAATGAAAGAATCAACTATGAAGTTCACAAGCCAGAGACAGCTAGTATGAAAAATTTGGAGAGATGAACCAATAACAATTCTGAGGAGTCTACAAAGAGAAAATAGCGGCGGCAAAGGCACAGAGGCACGCAATCACATGGGACCTTCGAGGATCTGAGAACAGCAACCTGGAATACAAGTCTGGGGGAGCTAGGGAGAGGGTGGAAGGTTAGGCTACTGCAGATAATAAACTCCATTAATTGTGGATTCATAAAATGTGGTCACCAAGGGCACGGTTATTTAACCCATGCATTTCTGGCTGCGTCCTTCATCATCAAAAACCTGTGATTCACAGACCGATTCTCTGTGGACCTTAACTTAAGATGACTTTCTTATGGCAGGAAGTAACAATTGGCCGTATATAACATGTTCAAAAAATAACTTCCAATTAATTTCTCTACTTAAATAAAAAAGATTGATAATAAAATTTTGTTTAATAATATTTAAGAAATTTGATTTTTAATTAGTTGGTATAATCCTCTCCATATATCTTTAGTAAGTGTAGAATAATTTCCTCAAATAAAAATATTTTAGAAAATGTGTTTTTATACTTTGTGCTTTTTTGCTTTATACTTGTTTTATAGATTATATGAGCATAATATACTTAACTTTCTCATGAGAAGAATAAGTCATAAATAATACTTTGTAACAGCCAATAGTAGGGAAAATATTAACTATGTTAACATTTAAATAAAAATCAGCATATCTTAGACATTTTATATATCTTATGAATGCTAATTATACAATTATTATTAATTTAGTTTAGAGCTTGCTGTCTAATGTTTTCAGAAAAAGAAATTAAAGCTTTTACAGGGAGATCAATTAAGTCTTTTATTAGTGTAAGCTTTGAGTATAGAAAAGATATTTTATTTTGCTTTTAAAACTCAAGATATTTTCTGCTGTTAGTAAACATGTAAAAAATATAAAAGGAGTCCTGAGCATCTCTAAGATCCTTCCTAAGTCTAAAAAAATTTGCACAACTACAGAATGCTAAGAACTATGTTTCAGAACCATAATGAAGCAATAGCCCATACTATGTGTAAAAATTCAAATAGATTTAAGCATATAAAAGCTATTATGCTATTTTCTGTCGAAATACTTAAATTTTTCATTCGTAAATAAATGTTTTAAGTTAAAAGAAAAAGGTAAAGAGCTATAGCATTCTCTTATAAAAAAGAAAAAATTTTGATCATTTTATCTAATCTTATCATGTGTTCAAATTTTTATAAAATATAAGACCAAACTTTAAGAAATTAACTACTTGGTGTTTGAAAAACTGACATCCCACCCTTTGGTTCTAAGGGTGTAGGAGGGAAATTACAAAGGACGCTGTTACTGTGACCTGCCAAGGGAAGCCGTCAGGCTGAAGGTTTAGCAAATGTCCTTCAGAGGAGCTTCCAGATGTTTGATTCTAGTCCACCACCCAGGCTATGTGACCTAAGGACAGAAATAAGGCTTGTGGATTTTTTTTCATATTCAATTTTTGTCTGTCTTCTTCAATCCACAGTCTTAGCAAAGTTGTTAGAAGAATATTCAAGAATGGAAATAAACTACCCATGAAAGAAAAAGATGCATCTAGTCAGTAACCATGAAAAATATATTCACCATCCTCATAATCAAAGAGCCAACAACTGAAAATCAGTTAATTAAACTGGTCAACAAGATTTTTTAATGACGCTATTCCAACACAGACAAAAGCCACTAAAATTGATCGTATTGTATGTTGATACTAGTATATTGGGACAATGTTGTAGAAAAGCAATCTAGTAATAAGTAACAAGGGCCATAAATCTGTTCATGCTTTTGGCACAGTAATCTATTTTCTGAGTATGTAACTTTTAAAATAATAATTAACATAATATGGGAGAAAGGGTATATGCATGAACATAGTCACTGCAAAGTAATTTATAATAGCAAAATGTCAAATGCAACCAACCTCAATGTACAACAAGAAGAAAATGGTGAAATAAATCATGGTACATCTATTCAATGAGAACATGAGAAAAAAGGTAGGTTTTTTTAAATCCTGAAACTTGTTCTATGAATCCATATGCAAAATGCGATTTATAACAGGGCGTTGTTATATAGGAGTCATGGGTAAAATGAAATCAATCAAATAAGAATAAACAGATGTCTTAGTATCTGAGCCAATCATTTGCTTGTTTGGTATTAGATCCATTCCCTGCCTACTGTACTGGCTCTATTCTCTATAGCAGGCAACTAAATTTCTGTTTCCCATGATCGCTAGCACTAGCATTTTTGACAAGTGGCAGCGGCAGAAGACTGGATGGTAGGAAGAGGAGAAGCCAGAGCATTGCTTCTCTCCCCTCCCTGTTTCTGGTTGTGTCTCCAGCAGCAGCTGAACCTCCTCTGGGGCTTCAGCTCACCCAGACAGTCCTCCTCTCCATGGTTCCACTTTTGCCAGACGACCCCATCTCCTGGGTTCTAACCACACAACTGCCTGCTCCCATCAGTTTCCAGTTATTGCTGTTCTGTGGGACAAGTCACCACCCCTGTGTTTGGCTTCTAGAGCCTAATACTCTGTATTAAATTCTTTGTTTGTAACACAGGAGTTTATTTTCTGAAAGGATCTTGAATAAAACAAATAAATGAATTGAATAAATCTCCAATTACTGCAAAAGGGACAAAGAACACATCAAGATAATGGTTTGTATCACAGTGTGTTTGCATCTGATCCTCACTGGACTCTGGCTTTCAAGCAGGCTGACCCCAACAATATAGCAAATCACCTGGATTTCTTATTTGAGCTGTTTCCAGACTTGGAAGAAACTAGAGCACTCTCTCAATGAAGGTATATACTTCGTAGAATTTTCTTCTAGTTTTTGAGTATGTGGTAATGGTTAACACTTCATAGAAAAACTCTGCTAAAAATACAATACATAGTTACACTCTAAGTGAATTATTACAAATGCACACACAACATCACCACATTCCGAGATACAATACTGGTCAAACAAGAGTTTTGACTTCTTAAGCAAACAGTTTTCCAAATTGTTAGTAGTGACCCATGAGTCTATTTAGTGAGGTCATAACAGTTTAGAAGGTCATGACTACAATTTTAAAAAAATAAGTGAGAGAACAGAATATAAGAATGCAAAATAACAGAAAATATCAAGGTGCATTGCTTATAAGAGAATAAGATTTGCAACATCAACTGGTTTCAGCTACACGGTACATGTACATAGCATGTGGTTGTGGGTGCATGTGAATTCTTACAGTTGGTGATAGATAATCTAGTACTGTATATAGGTCACATTTTAAGAATTTTTTACACTTTATTTTAATTGCTGACACTATTACAGATTTCCCCATTCATCTCCCTTCATCACCCTCCCCTCCTTTCATCCAGTCCTCCCTTCTCCCTTGCCTCTGACAGCTGTCAGTCTATTCCATGTGCCCATGGCTGTTTCCACTTTCTTTGTCAGCTTACTTTTTATTGGATTCCACATGTAAGTGAGGTCATATGGTATTTGTCTTTCACCAACTGGCATATTTCACTTAGCATAACAATCTCTGGGTCTATCCATGCTGCCACAAAGGGTAGAATTTTCCAAAGTCATCACATTAGTATATTCATTGC
>PVKM010053155.1:0-10089 GCA_004027735.1 Carollia perspicillata
GGCATTAATGGAAAAGACTGAGCTGGAATTAGTTTCTCAGATTCTTTGCTAGTATGCCCTGACAACTTCCACCTGTTTATTTTGAACTTGAGGAAATTTTTTCACACATGATTATTACCCTGAGATGACTTTCAAAGGTGGAATGATGCCTTTCATTTTTTAATGGTCAAAGAGAGAGAGAGAGATTCCTACAGACTTACACTATCAAATCGTATTCTAGTCACTAGTCTGCAAAGTTTAAATAGTGCCATGGCTACTTAGCAGGGACTCGATAGCAACTCAATTCAAGAACAACAATTGAAAAGGAGTAATTTCTTTAAAAAAAAAAGAGTTCTGGATCAGGGAGGTCACAATTAACAGAGATTCACATTTTATGGAATACAGAGCATTTTCCAAATGTCTAAAGGTTTCTTTAAGACGGGGAAAAGAAACGTTGACAGTATGAACTGTTCATGGTAAAAAAAAAGGTGTGTCTTACAAAAGTAGTTTTGGCAACATCTATCTGGTCACTACAAATTCTTGGCCACACTGTCAACTTCCCTATGAATGTGTTTGTTACTTCCAGAGCAATCCTGCTTGTGTACCTTCATGGTTAACAGTTGAAAACATTACTGAAGTAAATTATGTCTATGTGTTTCAAAAATGAAGTCAGTTTTGCTTCTATGATGGTAACACAAAGAATCACCCAGTTGAGAAACTTACTTAATTTCTTATTTATTCAGGCCAAACTTGTACTGGAGATCATTCTGGTTTTCCAGTAAAAAATCTAGGAAGATAGGACAAGGTTTCCATTCTGTCACAAAGCTGAACACAAGTTACCTCTTTCCCAACACAAGTTTACATGTTAACCAACGGACTGCTAAATCACTGTCTTTGCCTACGAGAGAATTGCAGCATGACTCAAACATTGACTAGACCTACAATCCTCTTACCACCAGATCTTAGTTGGGTTGCCCAGGGAGAAATTCCCTATGGGGCTACTTGTGGAGAGATTGCATTGATATTTTCTCTCTTCCTTTATTAGATAGCAGAGATCATCTTTTGCTCCTGAACCACTTTACTTGAGATATTTTGTATGAGGAAAGAGAAAAAAGTATTGCAGGATAAAGGAAAGGCTACATATTTATCACTTGAGTATCTTCTTAAAGTGTAGCAAGAGGGCAACAGCCTTACTTTGTCCATGAGTGGGGTTACTATTGGACAAACAGCTTAATAGTGGTTTTGTGATGGGGAACAGGGTGAAGGGTGCCCAGGAAAATAGGAGAAAACTACCATAGCCCTTGGAGCAGAGGATCCAGGTTAAGATACTTCTCATAACAATGGCTAGTTTAATAGCTGTGCTATCGCCTGGGGCAAGGCGGGTATGACTATAAGGGTGTATCCTGAATCCTGATGTAGCCAGAGGAGGAGGGTTCCCCTGGATCACTGTGTCATTCTTGCCCTGAGTGAGGATGTCAGCCAAGAGAAGGTGAACTATACGGAAGAACTAGAAAATGTAGCTCATTGTGTGGGAGGAGTGGGAGATGAGGTCACACAGGAGGCTCAGGTCAGGATTTAAACAAAGGGCAGGTAATCATGAGGAATTTGGCCATGTGGCTTGGAAGGGTGTAGAGGAGTCATGAGGGAGGAGTGATGTAACAGCTATGTGAGGGGCAGAAGCAAACAAGCAGCTATGTGGTGTGTGGTCGGGATCCGGTCGTATGGCCTGGTGTAGTAAGGAAGGAGATGTGCTGCTGCTCTGATGGTGCCTGCTCTAGCTGACTCTGAAGGCTTCCTTGTAAGACGCTGGCCTGCTGCCTTGCAGACCCAGGCTCTATCTGGACCTTTGAGACTGGTGCCTTTTCTGGGCTTCGCCATGATCCAGTGCGCCATGGCACATGCTTTTCTGGACAATCTCACAGAGGCTGATGACAGCACATCCCAGGTCCTGAAGAAGAGAGCTACTGCACGAGGATGGCAACTTGGGTGCCTTCCAGAGAGGCTGGAGAACTGTTTGCGCAGAGGCTTAAGATGAGAATATGGGGAACCACTGTGTTTGCTCTTGGCTTATAGCCTTTTGGGAAACAAGGGAAGTGCTCTGAGCATAAGTGCTCTGAGCCCCTCAAGGTTGGAATATTTTAAATAAAGACCTGTTCCTTCCAATACTGATAGCTCATGCACCAAGGTACCATGTGAAAGGGCCTCCATGCTCAGTTATTAAGACAGATAAAGTGTTAGGAACAGAGTTGAGAAGGGAGAAAAAAGAGAAAAACAAACTATCCTGCAGATTAAATGAACAGGAATTAAAGAAGGCAAAGAGATTTTTTAAACAGTAAAAGAAAGGAAAGAGCGAGAGCAAAATCAGGTCAATAGGTAAAAAAAATTCTAACTATTTTGAAAAGGTGGCCAATTTCCTGGCTGCAGAGCAAACCACTCCGCATCTCCACACAATAAAAAGCTTGCTATGTACATGTGCCTTGTGTAAGAGGTTAGAGAGAAAGTAAAATAAGGAACCTTAGTTACAAATCTGAGCAGGCCTAATAAACACGTGAAGCAAAGAGTCACGTAAGTGAGATAAGGGAGACTGAAAGATTAAGAGGAAGAATAGATACCTTGAGGACCTAAGATATAAAGAATCGGCAACATTCTTGGGGATGCCTCAACACTCTCTGAAGCTACGGAATAGGGGCATCCAGATAATTTAGTTTAAATTTCAGTGTATAAAAGGGCATCAGCTATATTTTGCTATATAATTTTTAAAAATAAATACACTTTCTGTAAAAAATGAATGAATTAAGCATTTGGAGAGCCATACCCTTAGATAAAGCTATAATCTAATTTGCCAAAATGGAAAATAAATGTGGCAGAAGGTTTCTAGCCTTATTATTTCATTTTATCCAAATTGTTGAAATATGAACTAAATGTATATTATGTGCAAAATTTAGGACTATGTAAATGCAAGTGACTAAAGCAAACAAATTAGTTCTGTCCAGAAAATGTCTAGCCATTGTTGATATAACAAGAATGGTTTGTGCAACGTCAATGTAACCTGGCCGCCAAGAAGAGTGGATTGGAATGCACATGTGTGAGCAATAGTGACTTCGCTGTACCAGTCAGTGGAGGCTGTAGACACCATTGAGTAAGCATGTGGACTGTGTGTCCGTCACATTTAAAATGACTGAGAGAGTACAGCAACACATCTGCATCAAGTTTTGTATTAAGCTTGAGCATTCTTCCTTGGAAACTGTTTGGATGATTCACTGGTGATTGGCAACTTCATCACAAAACACGTCTTGTGCAGAGTTATTTGATGAAACATCAAATCACTCAGGTGACTCAGCTCCCCTACAGCCCAGACTTAGCACCCTGTGACTTCTGGCTTTTCCCAAAACTGAAGTCACCTTTGAAAAGGAAGAGATTTCAGACTGTTGATGAGATTCAGGAAAATATGACGGGGCCACTGATGGTGATTAAGAGAACTGTGTAAGGTCCCAAGGTGCCTACTTGGAAGGGGGCTGAGGTGTCATTATCCTATGTACAGTGTTTACTGTATCTTGTAGCTTCTTCATGGCTGGATACTTTCTGGACAGACCTTGATACTAGCAGATATACAAAAACAAATGTATTGGCCGCTTTATCTGGTAAATCAAAGAGCTTTAAGATTCAATAGCTCAAATAATGCCACCATGTTACTTACACATTTATCTGTCATCTATAGGTAGTGCTTTTCAGTCTGTTGCCTTCATTTTAAGGCAGTCCCTTCCTGTTGTGGTATTGATAGCTGCCTGCAGCTATCCCAGTGAGAAAATGCTTTTATTCTTGAAAACATCATCAAAAACATCATTGTCTTAAGTTTGGGTCATGTGTCCATTCTTAGTCTAATCAGTATAGCAAAGTAAAACCCCAGAAAACATTTGGAAGAGCAGACAGAGTCAGAAATGCTAGTGTAAAGTCTTTTTAAATTAATAGAGTCTAGTTTATTTATTGATACACAGATATGAATTTTACAGTACCTCTCCTCTAGTCTAAAATCCAGACAAAGGCCTAAACTCAAATAGCAACAAATAGTGTTGGCTTTATTTGCTTTGAAATTTGTTTTATTCATGTGGTCTTGGTCAGTTCCTCTTCTACTATCGATAGCTTTCCCAATGAGTCTACGTTTAGAAAGATACTAGTAATGGATATGGAATAATCCCCTTTTTTATAATCCTCACTCGAAGTTATGTTTATTGATTTTAGAGGAAGGGAGGGAGAGAGAGAGGAGAGGTAGAGGGAAGACAGGGCAGAGAGAGGAGAGAGCAGAGGAGAGACGAGGAATGTTGATCCGGGAGAGAGACATTGACGTAAGGAAGATTGGTCAGTGGTCTCCTATGTGTGCCCTGACCAGGACCAAACCCGCAACCTAGATATGTGCCCAGACCAGGATGGGACCCACAGAATGTTGCTGAATGGGACACGTTCCAACCTACTGAACTACCTGAACAGGGTTTTTTTGTTTATGTTTTTTTTAACTATATGCAAACATATATGTAGCTCCCTGGTTATACATTTTTATTTGCAACATATTTCTCTTATCTTTATATGATCACCTTTTATAACACAGATAATTTTTTTAAGGACACATTGTATGAAATGTTATTACCAAACAAGATTCCATGGTTTTTAATATTTTACAAAGATAATAAAATCATAAAACTGCTTACATATGCTTTGTAGCTAATTGTTTTTATAGATAATTGTTTTACTCTATTGTTATCATAAATCCACAATTAATACTTATATCCTCTTAGTTAAAATTATTGAAACAAGTAAAGAGCAAAGAGATGGTTTTGTTACTATAGGAGTAGAATTTTAAAAGTTACTTTTTCCTTCCTTTCCTCAAGTTTAATGTCAGAATATTAATATTTGTAAAACAGAAATGAGCACATTAAATACATTAAAATGTAGCAAGTTGAAGTTTACAAAGTGCATTTAGTGAATTCATATATATGTCCATGTAACAGGCCAGACTAGAGACGAAAAATGGGCTGAATTACATTCGGCTATCTGTGAGGAAGAGACGACTGCTTCAATAATTTATGTAGACTTATCTGTAAACATAAAACCTTATGTAACTTAAATAATTGTATTCTAAGTCTAGTTCAAAGAACTGCTTAACTTTGAAAAAATATGAAAAGTTAGTAAAAGCAAACAGTGTATTAATACAATTATAAGGCTATGCCATAATATTTTCAATATTTATTCTCAAGATGAGTTTGTTTCCCATTTAATCACAATCACAAGTTTAGACCAGAAATACTTTGAAGGTCATTGTTCACTTTATTGTATGATTTTTATGTTACAGGTATGTTCCCATAGGTAAGTAGCTAATTACTAACAAGAATATGGAGAAACATGGAGCTTAATAAAGTGGGGATCATGAACCTGTTTGCTTCCAGAGGAAGTTACTGCTTCACACCACCGGGGACACTGAATTGCTCTACCAAAAGGATTCACACTCCTCCCTTCCCCACTCTGGTACTGGATTTGGGAGAGGGATGCAGGGGGGGTGCTAGACCATAGAGGATTGTCAGTCTAATTAAGGAATGTAAGCTTATCGAAAGCCAGTGAAAAGCTCAGGAAGTTGATTGGTTCTTTTGAAAAAGCACCTACTCCACCCCAAACCAAAACTGATACAATCCCAGAGAAACAAATACCCTCTCCCTCTCTTTCTCTCCTTCTTGCCTACCTGGTGGTAACACACTCACACTTGTGTCCATGCATTCTCTTTCAACGGGGAGCAAGAGACCACATAGGTGTAACAGCTACGGGGGTTCATAGCAGACTGTGTGGGTGCCAAAGGACTAAGCTTTACTATGAAGCAGAGACTCTGGGAGCAGGCCTTTGTATTTGGCCTTGTAGAAGACATGGTTGGACTTGGGATGGACAAAGATGGGAAATTGGAAACCCAGGGGGCAGCTTCCACACAAAAAAATCCATCTTGCCACACCACAATCTCCAGTATGTGGGTCTTTGGAATGCTTTTTTGTGATCCTGTGAAAGAGCCTGATTTCAACACCTACCACGCATAGAAAAGAGCTTCCTTAAACTTATTTTCTGTATTTATTTCAGGGTTAATAGCAAAATGAAAAGATAATGCTTAGGTAGAAGAAAGCAACATGGAGGATTCAACACATCTGTCTCCAAATATTTGAAGGATTCATTCATCAAACAGATCAGCCTAATTTTTATGACAAGAAATGGATATAGATAGTGGGATTTTAGCTCAGATAAACGGAGTTTCCAATAGCCAGTGCACTTTGAAAACTGAAACAAGTGAATTCCTTATCAGCGGAATTGTGCATGGTAAAAATGAATATTTCAGCTATCACAGGGAGGATTGTAGTCTGTGAACTGGGGAATGGGTAACTATTCCCCAGTGATGATGTTGATGGACTTCAAATCTCTTCATTTCCAGATGCTATTAATTCTTTAATCAAGAATCTGAAGGTGGATACTCCCCAATTGTTAAGAACTGATGCTTAGCAAAATTATTTAAAGTTAGTGATAAGTGATTCATGAAATTCATGAAATTTAATGGGTAATCACATTTTTTAAATAAAATTCAAATTGACATGCAGATTCTCGGGAACAATACTGATATCTTAGTTGACAAGTCAGGGTTATTTGTTGTTGTTGTTGCTGTTGTTTAGAAAGAGAGGTGATGTTTTGATACATCATGCAGACAGCTAGCCAGTCAGGCAGCCATTTGTCCATTCATCCATGGATATATATGAAGCAGCAAATATGGGCCAGGTTTTTTTGGGGGGGCTTTTTTGCTTTTTTCTTTTGCTATGAGCATGTTATACATCAGTGTCTTGATAGACATGGCCCCTGCCATAGGTAGATCTCATTCAAGGGGGGAAGCCAAACCAGAAGCAAGTTACCAAATAAAGTAATTAAAATGGATGGATAGTTAGATACCAAGCATAGTCAAGCAAGGCTTTCCTAAAGGACTGACATTGATCTTGGGACTTGATTTTGAGGTGTTACTTGGTGGAAAGAAGGGCAAGGAAAAATTCATGGCAAAAGTCTTGGAGGCAGTGAAGAGCTGGCCAAATGGAAGATATAAAGGAAGACTTTATGACTGAAGTCAGAAAGAAGAATGGCATGAGGTATAAATGTAGAATGAGGCAGATGCCAGATTATGCACATATGGAGCTTAGATTTTATTTTTAATGCAATGAGAAAACATTATATAATTTTAAGTTGGAAGAAATATGATTCAATGTTTTTTTTTTAAATCTTAGGGTAGATGGGTAAGGAATGCACAGAAAGTGAGAAAATGTAGAAGCAAAAAGGACAGATAGAGAAATTAAATGATTTCATACATAATTCTAGGTAAAATTGATAGGACAGGCTGAAATGTATAAAATTAATTTAGACAATATTGAAACTTTAAATGAGCTTTGGAACTCTACTGCATAATGAGCCAGCACCTTCCTGTCAGTGGTAGCAGCCCAGTGTCTCTCGCTGTGTGTTGACATAAATCCTCGCCACACAGGAGCCCAGAAGACTCTCAGCATTTTCCCCAAATAAAGAGTAATAAATACCGTGCTTACCAAAGCTTTATGAGATAATGGGTATGTTAATTAATTAGATAAGAGGAATCCTTTCACAATGTACACATATATCAAATCAAAACAACGTACACTTTAAATATCCTACAGTTTTGTCAATTATGCTTCAATAAAGCTGGAAAAAGGTAATATGCTGCATGAAATGAATTGATACAGGCTTCACTAATGTCCTTAAATATTTTTAACTATTGTACATAATGGTTACCAAATTGTGTGGCAAATCAGTTAACAATAAAAGTTAAAAGTGAAATAATGACCAACATCTGAAGAGCAGTTTAAGTACAATGTTTTATCATTCATTTCCTTCAAGATATTGCAAATTTGTACAACAGGTGTCATGAACCCCATCTTTCAGATGAAATAACAAAGGGTCGCAAAGTTTAGTTGATTCACTTAAAGTTATAATACTAAAAAAAAAAGCCCTGTGCTCTCACCTAGGTCTCTTAATTCTTAACCATGAACTTCCTCTAACACGTAACACTGTCCTCCCAGTGCAAATTGGATCTGTTTTGCTTTATCTCATGTTTAAATATGCATTTGTGCAAAGCTACTGTATTCAAAATTTGCTTCTAATGTCCAGCTAGTAGAAATAGTCACA
This sequence comes from Carollia perspicillata, assembly GCA_004027735.1. NCBI lineage: Eukaryota > Metazoa > Chordata > Mammalia > Chiroptera > Phyllostomidae > Carollia > Carollia perspicillata. The sequence continues at coordinate 8,197 of PVKM010053155.1, forward strand.
AAGAAGAAGGGAGTTTAGCCTCTTTAATCAAACCTTGGCCTTTCTGCTTAGACTGCAAATTAGTACTGATTGTGATCGAGGTTTCCATGGTGTAGGCACTAGTCTTTCATGAACTGAACTTACACCATCAACACTGAAAACGGAAAGCCATGAGACATCCGTAACTTAGGTCACTGTTGTTATCATTAAGAATTGATGCGGCATTTTATATTTGGAAAGAGGTCAATGAAATGTAGACAGATTTGAGTAGTGCTTAAGTGGGGAAATCTGTGCTGGCATCTCAGTATCACAGTAGCTTCATGATAGAATTGTCGTTGTTTTTGATTTATGACAGAATATAGGATATATAACATATACACAGTTTAAAACAAAGAGAACCTTTGCCCATAGTGACCAAGGAAAACATGTGTTTTTTTTTTAAGTTAACACCTTTATCATTAGTTATAAGATGTCCAATTTGTCCCTTGGTCCTCAGGTAATAAGAGGGAAAAAATCACTGACACGTAGCAGACTTACTTCTTATTGAAACAATTTAGAATACTTTGCTGGTTTTATGCTTTGAAGTCAAGGCACACACAAGTTTCTATTTGTATGTATGTCCCATAATAATTCTGTTAATTTAGGTATGTAACTTAACTTTTCTGCATCTCTGTGTTACCAAGATTCTTTGAGGAATTGAAGAAAAGATCTATGGGTATTATGGGCATTATGCATTATTTTTGGCCACCCAGCCTTTGACATAGCTCCCATTAATTGAAGCTGTCATTCCAGATATCCTACTTACTTTTCTATCCTCCATTGTGACTGATGAAGAACCTTATCTGTAACTTTTCGATCACCGAAGTCCTCCTAGATATTGGTTCTACAGTTTTGTATGCAACCAAGTGGTGAGTCCCACTGAAGTGGTCCTTTTTTCTCCCAAGGGGATCCTCCTTCGTCTTCTGCAGCTCCGTGAACAGCGCTCCTCACCCTGAGTTTCTCGGTGAAAACTTTGGAATCATCTCGACACTTCCTTCTCTCCCACTTCACATCATACTTATCAGAAAACCCTATTGCTTCTAATGTCAAAAATATAAAGTATGTGATTCTCTCTCTTAATTATCTCTACTTCACCCCAACCCATGTTCTCAAGAGGATTGCAGTAGGCTTCTAACTTAAGAGTCAGCAAACTACTCCCTGAAGGCCAAATTATTTGTTCATGGGCAATACTCCAATATCCTGAATACTGATTCTTTGCCTACTGTGTATTTTGCAACTGTTATCTCCTAAACTTTAGCTTACGTTTTAACATTATTTCTGGTGTTATTGGTACATAATTTTTCAGATAAAAAAATTACAGCTAACTAAATTTTAAGTTCCCTGAGGGTATGGGCCTTGCCTAATAGAACTTTAATATCCTGCTCTACCTAACACATCATATGTGCTCAATGAACACTTTTTAAAAGATTTTATTTATTTATTTTTAGAGAGAATGGGAGAAAGAGAGGGGAAGAAACATCAATGTGTGGTTGCCTGTCGCATGCGCCCTACTGAGGACCTGGCCTGCAACCCAGGCATGTGCCCTGACTGGGAATTGAACTGGCAACCCCTTGCTTCACAGGCTGGCACTCAATCCGCTGAGCCACACCAGCCAGGGCTCATAGAACATTTTTGATTGATTGTTTCAAAATATTGCATTTTATTTGAATTTCAATGCACAGAGCATGAGTAACAAAGCAGTAAGATTCCGTAGACTTCACTGGCACTGACCTGTACCCTAGCAGCAGTGAGAAATGAGCTCTGGGGGATAAGCTGGTTTCCCATGTTCCACTGTGTCAGAACTCAGGTACACAGGGCAAGAAGTAGGAAGCGGCATAAAAATGCACAGAGGATTCCAGGCAGAATCTTAAAGTA
>PVKM010053156.1:0-10089 GCA_004027735.1 Carollia perspicillata
AGTTCACATCTGTAGTTCCTGAGTTCAGATAGCAGGAATTCTGTTAATAAATTAGAAAACCAATAAAACCATTTGAAAATTTATTCAAATCTGTTTGGATATTGAGACTTTACTATTTCAGCGTAAAATAATATAATTCCATCTTTGTTGAAATGAAAAAATAAAACCAAAATTTTCTAGTAGTTCTGAATCATTAATAGGATTAATTCAGTCAAATCCATTTTCCTTGGGAATTTCTTGATTTCATTATTTTAGTTTTATATACTCAGGTAAGAGTAAATAATAAGTGTTCTTTTTTCTACCAGTGCCATCTTTATTGAAGTGTAATTACATAATATAAAAGTAACCATTTAAAGTATACAATTAAGTAACATTTTGTATTTTCACAATGTCATACAATGGCCACCTCTGCAAAATTGTAATACATAGATTTTTTTTTAATTTTTAAATTTCACAAGTTCCTCATTAAGGGAAATAAGTTTTGACATCAGTGTTGGTTTATATTGAACAGAGTTTAACTTGCTCTGTTACAATTTTTGATGGGATTTAACAATACTAAAACATAATTATAGTAAAAAGACTATATCCAGCATTAGTATGAAACCTGTAATTTTCTTAAAATTTGTATGTTTTTTCAGGTTTTGCTTTCCCTGGCTTCCCAGTTGTTCTCTACCTGGGCAATAATTTATTCTAATACATTTAATTATGGTAGATCAGTAATATGGTATAACTTTGGATCTTTAACCTAGGGGTTGGAAATTCTTAGAAACTCTACAGGGTCAAAACATAAAACTGGCTTTGGGATTTAGGAGATGTGTTATCCCCCAGTTCTGAGGAGGCTGGGATTTTTATAGGGATTGTGCAGCATCTGTAGATCAGTGAGGGAATAAGTGCCAGCTTGACCATCCATGAGCATGGTATGTCTCTCCATTTATTTATGTCTGTTAGTTACTACTGTTTTATAGTTTTCAGTAGAAATCATGTATGTTTTGTTAGATTTCATGTTTTTTAACATAGTTGTGAATAACTTTTTTAATGTTTCTACTTATTCATTGCTAATTCACAGAAATGCATTTGGTTTTTATATTCTGACTAGGTCTTGCAAACTTCCTAAACTGACTTATTTGTTCTGATGCCTTTTTTGTGGATTCCTGGAGATTTTCTATGCAGACAATCATGTCATATATGACTAGAGCATTCTTTCCAATCTGTATGCCTTTTACTTGTCATATTTACACAGCTGGGAGTAGCTGGAATAGATAAATGATGACAAATTATCAGATTTCTTTCGAAACCAACTATGGGGTCAATTTATTTAAATAACATTGGGCTGGTTTTCAAGCAGTTCATCCTCACTTTGCCTAGTGCTGCATTAACTGAAACATGTGCATGGTGGAACTGTGTCTTTGCCTTCCTTGGAACCTAGGCTTTGCAGAGAGAGGGGACGTGCACAAGTTTCATTTATTTTTTTTAAAAAGATTTTATCTATTTATCTTTAGAGGGGAAGGGAAGGAGAGAGGGAGCGAATATCTATGTATGGTTGCCTCTCGTGCGTCCCCTGCTGGGAACTGGCCTGCAACCCAGGCATGTGCCCTGTCTGGGAATTGAACCGCGGTTGTTTGGTTCGCAGGCCTGCGCTCAGTCCACTGAGCTACACCAGCCAGGGCAAGTTTCATTTATTTAAAGCAGTACTTTGTAAGGTAAGGACTGCCTCTATAGTCTTTTCTTAGCAATACAGATAAACCCAGATCCGTCTTACAGATAATTATTCCTTTTAAACTGTCATCATTTATTTTATTACTGGGAAAATGTAGGGTATTTTGCTTTTAAAGTTATCAGGTAAAATGATTTTACCTGATAACTTTAGTTAAAGATTGGAACTGTAGACAAAAATGAAATTTTAAGAATTTTTTCTGGGTTTAGTATACATTGAGTAATTGTTGGTTGATTTTATTGGTGGTATTAATGTTTGTTTTCTGTCTTCAACTTAGGTAATAAGATGAATATTTTTACTAATGTGTGTGATGTAATGATGCCATATCATCTTTTAATATTCTTAAGTTACATACTTCTAATAAGTTAGCAAACTTACCTGGCAAAGTTTTCATTGTGTTTTTGTTCCTGTTTTAGATAATGTGCAAAATGGCTCCTATGGTTGGAAAAGACATTACAGAGCGTCTTATCCTCCCGAGGTTTTGTGAGATGTGCTGTGATTGCAGAATGTTTCACGTTCGAAAGGTATTTAGTCTTTTCATTTGTTTGTTTAAGAATTCATGTTTCTAGTGGTTATATATTAATACGTGAATTTTTAAAAATTTATTTATTTATTTTTTTTTTTTTTTAGATAGAGGGGAAGAATGGGAAAAATAGAGGGAGAGAAGCATCAATGTGCAGTTGCCTCTTGCACACCCCCAACTGGGGACCCGGCCTGCAATTCAGGCTTATGCCCTGACTAGGAATCTAACTGGAGACCTTTTGTTTCGCAGGCTGGCACTCAATCCACTGAGCTGCACCAGCCAGGGCGATATGTGAAATTTAAAAGATTATTTTTTAAAGAACTTTAAGTGTAATATTTTGAAATTTCAATGATGCTTTTGTTGTTAGGTCTGTGCTGCCAATTTTGGCGATATTTGCAGTGTAGTTGGCCAGCAAGCTACTGAGGAAATGTTGGTAAGTACTATAAAAACAAGAGTAGTAAAGGAGTAAGCAGTGCATTACAAAATAGTACATAAAGTTTAATATGTATACAGTTACCCCCAGATTTTATTAACACAATTTAACAAATGTAAACCAGAAAGATAATAGGCCTTTGAGTTGGAGTTTAAATTCCTGTTATCTGAACTGTATTTTTGATAGTTTTTACCTCTCCTGTTTTTATTAAACAAATCAATTCTTATTTATTCAAGTTAATATTTATTAGCAATCCTCAAGTCTTTTAGTGACAAATCCACAGCAGGTTATTTTTAAATGGCTAATTCATAGAATGTATGTGCTTAACATACAAGTCAACATACTTTAAGAGCTTCTAAACCATCCATTTTACAAAATAGGTACAAGCTCTTGGATAATAAGATTTAAGCCATATTTGTTGGGAATGTTTTTCTTTTTCATAACTAATAGTATTGTGAATTAGGTTAATTTATTTTAAATTATCAAGCATTAATACTAATCAGGTCTTCTTAATTTTGTTGAAATTTCATACTTTAAAATATTGTAAAAGTAGAAAATGACATGCATACCTCAAAAATACTGCAAGTTTGGTCCCAGACCCACGCAATAAAGTAAATATCACAATAAAGAGAGAGTTATACGAATTTTTTGGTGTCCTGGTGCGTATAAAAGTTATGTTTAAACTATACTGTACTCTATTAAGTGTGCATTAGCATTATACCTACAATAAATAATATGCATAGTTAATTAAAAAATACTTTATTGCTAAAAAATGCTAACCATCATCTGAGCCTGTTGAAAAAATGGGGCTGATAGACTTGCTTGATGCAGGGTTGCCACAAACATTAATTTTGGGGAAAAATGCAGTATCTGTGAATTGCCGTAAAGCAAATCATAATAAAACTAGGTGTGCCTGTACTGAAACTCACTCTGTCTGCCTAACAAAACACTATGTTTGCATAGCTTCCCAGGTTTTTCCAACTCTGTTCTGATAACGTATGGGGAGTCCGGAAAGCTTGTGCCGAATGCTTCATGGCGGTTTCATGTGCAACGTGCCAAGAAATCCGGAGGACTAAATTATCAGCACTATTTATTAATTTGATCAGTGACCCTTCACGTTGGGTAGGATTTTGTTTAATTACCATTTTTTTAAAAACTAATACATTTTACAGCAAACATTTGGATTTCATAATTTAAGAAATAATTTATAACTTAAGGCATGTTATTAATACTTCTAGGGAGTAAACAGTAGGCAGCTCTTAACTTTTTTTAAACTGGAAGAAGTTTCTGTACAAATACAAAACATGTTCATTCCACTGCTATGATGTAGTATATTGATTTTCAGATTTTAAATAACCTTCAATCTCTTGGACGTTCACTTGGTCATAGTGTAATAATTCTTTGTATGTTGCTGGATTTTGCTAGTATTTTAAGGATTTTTGTCTCATATATATGTGAGGAAATGGTCTGTGGTTTTCTCTGATGGCTTTTTTATTATTTTTGCTTCGTTTTGTTCTCAGTGTAATAATGGCCTCATAAAACAAGTTGGGATTCACTCCTACTCTTCTATATTTTGGGAGAATTTGTAAAGAACTGGTAGGAATTCTCCTTTAACTGTTTAGTAGAATTCAGGAGTGACTCCATCCGGGCCTGGACCTTCCTTTGTTGGTATAGTGTTTTTATTACTACTTTCACTCTTCATTTATTATGTAGGTCTATCTAGATTGTCTGTTTCTTCCAAATACTTTGTCTTCTCTCTCTTTTCTCCTGCTACTCCCATTACACATAAAATATATTGGTGTGCTTAAATGGTAACTCACATTATTCTGAGGCTCTGTTTATTTTTCCTCATATTCTTTTTTTGTTGTTGTTTTTTGTCTTGTATAAATTATATTTATTTATTTATCTATTTATTATTTAATTTTATTTTAGTTGTTGTTCGAGTACAGTTTTCTGTTTTTTACTCCTACAAGTTATATTTATATGCCTTAAGTTCATTGATTTTTTTTCTGCCATTTCAGATCTGTTATTGAATTCATGTAGTTAATTTTTTATTTCAGCTATTAATTTTTACCTCCAGAATTTCTATTTGGTTCTCTGTTTTTATTTCTGTGTCTTCATTAATTTTCTTTATTTGCTGTGACATTGTCCTCATATCTGTACTTCTTTAGTCATGCTTTCCTTTACTTCTGTGAACAATTCGTGATGGCTACTTCGAAGATTCTTGGTTGTGTTAAGTCCAACATCTTACTACTCTCTCACACAGCTTCTGTTACCTAATATTTTTTCCAGTGTATGGATCATACTTTTCTGTTCCTTTTCATGCCTTGTAATTTTTTGTTAGAAACTGAAATTTTAGCTAATGTAGTAAATTTGGGTACTGGTACCCATCTCCAGCGCTTGTTGTTTGTTTGTTTAGTGACTGGTAGAATACTTCAGTGGGCTCTTATTTCCCCCTTCCAGGAGGCACAGCTTTGGTGGGTATGCCCACAGTCACCCATGGGATGAGAGCATTTTAGTAGGAGTGGGAGGTTCACCAGCTTGAGGTACTCTTGGCTTGTCTCTCCTGGCCTTACCAGCTGGGGCATAGACTGTCGGGGCCTCAGGATTTGGGGCCACATCTGGTATAGGCTCTATTCCATTCATGAGCCTTGGGTGGAAGAAGGGAGTCCCCACCACTCCACCACACTTTCTCAGAGCCTGGCCTCAGCAACGGGTAGTTGAGGGCAGAAGGAGAAATGCTGAAAGCCTTCATAGTGGGCGGGGATCTTGGGGAGAGGGAGCCCACTGTATGGTTACAGCAATCTGGACGGAAGCTCTGCCTCCCTGAGCTGGTCTTGGTTCAGATACCACTACATATTCATTAATTTCTTGTTTGCCCTTAGGACCTTTTCCAGAGCTGTTGAATGGTGGGGGTTTTTCCCATTTCACTAGTGAGCATGGGTCAGTGGAGCTCTTAATTCTGTCTTGTAGGAGTTGATCTCAGGATCTCACCATACTCATTTTATTTTATTTTTTTTTAAGATGTTATTTATTTATTTTTAAGAGGGAGAGGGAAGGAGGGAGAAAGAGAAGGAGAGAAACATCAGTGTGTGGTTGCCTCTTGTGCGCCCCCCACTGGGGACTTGGTCTACAACCCAGGCATATGCCCTGACTGGGAATTGAACTGGCTACCCTTTTGGTTCACAGGCTGGTGCTCAATCCACTTTGCCACACCAGCCAGGACTCATTATACTCATTTTCAAAATAAAATCTACGTAAAGGAAAAGACTGTTGAGCCTTAGTACTAGTCTAATGTTTTTCTATTATCTGGAACAAGATTATTAGAAAGACTGTGTAGCTTATCGAAATTTTCATTTTGAAGTTTTAACTACTTTGTCATAGTTTTGTCAGAGCAACATGCAGTATTTACTGTTAATTTGGGAATAAGTTTGTGTTAAAATGAAGGATTCCCATCGCTTCTTGCCCCTTTGGCTAAGATCAAGTGTAAAATGAAGAATTCCTTAAAGGTATATTTACATATACCTCAGTTGTTTGAGGTATTTATAGATCTTATGCCTATTTGAGACAAGCTCAGAGTTTTAACAGTATTCAGAGTAGACTAAACTCATGCATATAATTTGAAAAGTTATGCTGTTAGGGAAATACAAAGAGGAGGAATCTGTAAGTTAAAACATACGCACTATTCTTTTTGCTATCATGTTTATAATTCTAGCTTTTTTTAAAAAATCACTTGAATCATTTTGTAACTGCTTCTTCAAGCAGGTAAATATCAATAATAGGTGTACTTGACATATATTTACCTTTGTAAAATTTATATATAGCATGTAATCCTCATTTTAAAACTTGGAAAAGGTATTGTTATGCCTAAAAGGTGTAATCTCAGAGAAATTGGTTTATAGTTTTTCTCATCATAGTTGCTTTTGTTAGATTGTATCCACCCTACTTCCTCTCATAAAATGTCTCCTTTCTAAATGTGTTTTTTAATCTTGATTACAAACATAATATGAAGTAAAATTCTATAACATTTTCAGCCTTACTACTTGAGACATTCATTGATAACAATAAATATGTCTCTAGGTTTTTGCGAAATATAGTTTAAGTCAATACTATATTTCTGATTAATGTGTATGTAGTTTCATACATCTGTCTTGCTTCTGTATAGTGAATAAATTAGTCTTTCCTACCTGAAAACATTAAATTGATTTATGCCATTTTGTGGACTTTATTGCTTTATATTTGCAGTTTGACCTCTTTTTTGTTCCTGAGACCACAACAGGACTTTCTTTAGTTTTGTTTTATGTAAATGTTTTATAGGATCACATTTTCATACTCTCAATGGTTTAAATATTCAAGCCAGGATAAAAATATTAAAACAAAAAATAGTTTATAAGAAACTTTACATTTTAGCTAAAGAATGACTTATAGTTCTGAATCTAGGTTTCTTTTAGAAAAACTTTAATATCTTAAATGCACTTCATTCAGTATATGGAAAGTAGATTATTAATGGTCCAATATTTTTATGTTTTATGACTGTTCTTTTCTTCCTAGGTTCGCCAAGCAGCTTTTCAGTCTCTGGGACCTTTCATATCTACTTTTGCTAATCCATCCAGCTCAGGCCAGTATTTTAAAGAAGAAAACAAAAGCTCAGAAGATACATCAGTAGAAGATAAAAATAGGTATAATTTTTTACAACTTTGCTTTCCAGTTTTACTGCTTGGGAACTTCTTTTTAATTTTCACTGTTTTTTTATAATATGTTGTTTTTGGAGACTTTACTATTTCTCTTGATTTACAAATTGGCAAATACTTTTATAGCTCTATTTTAAATACATTTGTTAAACATTGTTTTGGTTGGTTATGTAGTAAATAATTAGATCAAGACACAAAAGACACACTTAGCTTGATGCCAGGCACGTAGAGCACTGTAGAGTAAAATGATCGGTACAATAACAGGTTAGAAGAAGTTTACTTAATAAATTATTTACCTAGTAAATCATCTGGTGACACTTAGAATATATGAGGTAATGATCATGCAATTTAAAGGGTTTTTAAGATTAAAACCCAATTTAGGAATATGTTTTAGTACATAGTCCATTTCTTACTATTATTTTTCCTTCCTGTCAGTTATTTAATTATGGATTTTGGAGTCTCTGCTACAGAATGATGATGGTAATCTCAGTTAAGGAGGAAAGTATTTAAATGATTAGCACCAAAGTAGTGTACTAACTGGAATATCAGTTTTAAGTATATTAGTTTAATAGGGCCACAGGTTTTAAAATGAAACTTAGAAGACAACTCTGATTTTTATTTTTAAATGTTTTTGCATTTAAAAATTTTGATTGAGTTTTAGGTTTTAAAATTTATTGTAATATATACTTAGGAAAAAAACAATTGAAACCTTACTTTTAATGCATGGGAAATAAGCACAAGCTTTTGCAAGTGTGCACTTGAAATAATTGAATACCTGTTTTTGAAACAGTCCCTACTATTATGCTTGAGTTACCATAGTATCTTGTCCCTCCCTTGTCATGATGCTAATGGACATTTTCTTCTGTAGGTCTTGATACTGTGATATTTGCTTTCTTGGTGTTTTGATTTGGCAGTTCTTCCTTTCTTCTCTGCTGCCTTGTTTTACCTTTTTGCCCGTTCTCCTACTGTCCTGCTGAATAGCCAAACAAACCTGAGGTACTGTTTTTTGTAAAGGAAGAAAAATCACTCTAAACCTGCCTTCCTAGCAAGCACAATCTGTCAGTTCTTTTGAAAAACAGCTGCTGCAAGAAATTTGACAAAATACAGACCAGGGCGGGGGGGGGGGGTATTATCTGATTTTCATTTTTAAAGTCAATGTATCATTTCACTATCTAACTGTACAAAGGCTATGATGTAACTTTTATTTGTTTTTATATCTGGAGCTAGTCTAGCAAAATGAAAATAAAAATTTACAGAGAATTGCATAGGGCAGGGTAAGTGAACTTTGTGTAAAAGGCCAAATAATTATGTTTTCAGTTACTGTCACAACTACTCAGCTCTGCCTTTGCAGTGTGTAGCAGCCATAGACAATATATAAACAGATGGGCTTGGCTCTGTTCCAGTAAAATTTTATTGACAAGAATAGCTGGTGCGGCTGTCAGGGCCAGTGGTTCTGCTGACTGTGGGTCTATGTAGGACATTATTGGAAGAGCTATTTAAAGGTAGTTATCGTTTAGCTACAAACTGTAATTTCTCTTCCACTGTAATGAGGTACATCTTAATGTCAAGTCAATACTATTTGTAGCATTGGATTTTCACTAGATTATTTGACTTTATTGAATTGTGTTAATGGTGTAGGGGAGGGAAGGGAAGGTTCCTGGCTAAGGAAGGTGTCATGTTAAACATTGTAAAAGCTTTTGTGTAGTTTTACTTTATAGCTTCAAAAAAGAGTCATCCTATATATTACTAATCTTATAAGCATTATTTTGCCCTCTTTTAAATATTGCACTGGCTTTCATTTTAAGCTGTGTTAAAAAACTGTTGTTTTGTTCTTTAAGATTGATTAAGCACAAACTAATTGAGCACCTACTAAGAACCAGCTACTGTAGCTAGAAATAGGAAACTTAGTTCCTAATCAAGGTCCTGTCAGTTTCTTAGAATTAAGATTTCTCAAATGTGTTATTAAGTAAGCCAGTTTTTGGCAATATATTTCCATTGATGCTTATTTATTATATATTGTTTTATCTAATCCTGAAAACATTTAATATCATTTAACATGCTTTGAATCATTTACTGATTATAAACATCTGACTTTATATTCAAAATTTATCTTTCACTTACCCCAGATTAGGCTGTTGATGGCTCTTTGAAGGTGTTAATAAAGATTACTTCCAGAAGCAGAGTTAAATATTCAAATATGCATTTCTAAATTTTGCCAAACCAACAATTACATTGTTCTCTGAACACATTATTCCTTTGATTCTCCCTGCTTTCTGTTAGGGAAACCCTGCTGTTCCATTTATACATCACTTAACAAAGTCACTGTCAGTGTTTTCTGTCTCTAAACTGACTACCTCCAAGAATCTTTCCCTGCGTTTCTCAGGGAAAGATTGCATCTTGGCTGTCAGGAGGACTAGAATGAGAACACTAATTTTTAATCATATTTTTTCAGTTGTATGTTTGTGTATATCTACAGCAGACTACAAGTTCGTCCAGTGTAGTAATATAGTGTTTTATCTTTGTGTACCTTACCACCTTCACTGGGCCTGGCACATGGTTAGCATTATATAAATCTTGAACAAATTATTATAAGGAAATAGATTTAATTTCAAAAGCCTCGAATTACTGAGCCATTTATACTAGTTTTTGTTCATTTAGCTTAATACCAACTGTGTGAAAGTAAAATTGTTATTGGTACAAATTCAGAAGTATTTCACTGATGTTAAAA
>PVKM010053157.1:0-10090 GCA_004027735.1 Carollia perspicillata
AGTGGGGAGGAAGCGTGGTACTGGGGTCCTAGCACTTAGCTGAGGCTTGCTGTGGGGAAGTGGGGAAGGGCATTCACAGGTCAGGTGGGGAGGAAGGGCAGGCTGGTCCTGGGCATAGTCAACATTTGAGGTGACCTGAGATTGAACACAAAGTCTTGTCAGCCTCAGACTGAGTCACTCAGAAGAAGGCCTCTGAGGGCAGGGGAGGCGCCACTCAGAAATCACCATGGCCCTTGGGGAAGTGCTCTGCACCCTGTGGCCTCTGTAAGCTGCACCTGCGGGCAGCTTCCCAGCCAGTCTGGGACCAGACTCCAGCTGACAGGGCTGCAGCAGGAGGGCCTGGCTGGCAGGCTGGGCACAGTGGGGAGAGCCAGTTTGTCCTGGTCAGGGTACAAGATGAGCCATCAGTAGGCCCAGAGAACCTAAGCAAGTTTAAAATATTAATGGAAACTGCGCTGTCTCTATCTCTGAAAATATCCCTGGGCTTTGATATCTGGGAAATATACTTACATCCCACAAAAGAACAAAGCATTCCTCAGGCTCTTGCCCGTGCCCTCTTAGCACCCGCACGAGCTGTGTTCTAGCACAGGGCTCACTCTGAGGGTAGGTAGTGCCAGCTTGGGCCCTGGTGTAGCCTTTGCTGTCCTTAACCATGTCATCGGCAGGAACACACTCTTCACTCTGGCCAAGCAGAGCAAGGCCCTGGGTGCCTACAAACTGGCCCGGCACGCCTATGACAAGCTGCAGGGCCTACGGATCCCTGCCAGATTCCAGAAGTCCATTGAGCTGGGCAGCCTGACCATCCGCTCCAAGCCCTTCCACGATAGTGAGGTGAGGACACGGCCCCTCGGGTCCTGTCTCCTCTGCAACCTCTTTGGACGTCTCCTGACGCTTTCTTGCCCAGCCATTGAAAGATGGCTGCCATGCTCCTGGGTGTGTGCCCCTGCCCCTGCCTAAGCCCTGGCTTGCCAACTCCTGCGCTTTCCTGCTTGCTTCCTCTGGTCTCCACTCAGCACTTTGTGCTCTAGCTGCAGCCTTCAGCTCCCCTGAATCCCACAGCCCAGCCCTCTCTTCTTCCTAGCCCTCCCAGGTGTTCGCTTCTGCTGCGGTGCAGCCCACAGTGCTCCGTGCCTAGCCTCCCTGCATACCTCTGTGCCTAGGTGGCTCAGTCTTCATCTCATCCTGGGAGCCCCTGCCCTAGCCCACCTTTCTTTTGGAACCAGATTATGACTCTCCAGTAAATCTACCCCCTGTATCCGCAGCCCAGCCTGTGCCCCTACGCTCTTTCCTCCAGCCCAACTAGCTACTGTCTCTTTCACAATCCCCTCCTGCAGGCTCATAGCAGAGATCTGACCTCAGACAGACATGGCTTCAGATCCCAGCCCCACCATTTCCTACTATGTCTCAATCTTTCTGAGCCTGGGTTTCCTCCTCTGTCAAATGGGGACATGCATAATAGCTTTCCCATAGAGGCTGTGAGGATAAACAAGCCAGTGCAGGTGACGTGCTTAGCACAGTACCTGGAACATGGTAAATGACTGGTAAATGCAGCCTTGGGTGTTGTCCTGCCAGGAGAACAGAGCTGCTGAGCCCTGTCTGTGAAGGAGGTGTCCATGCCCCAGGTGACGAGGCCTTCAGTGTCTCTGTAGGCCCTTCCTCTGCTTCACACAGCACAGAGCCCTAAGCGCAGTGCCCCCTCCACACCCACTCAGGTGGTCTTTTCTCTGGGCAACCTGGCCCCAGTCTGTGGTGCTTGTGTTTTTGCAGGAGCTGGTGCCCTTGTGCTACCGCTGCTCCACCAACAACCCGCTGCTGAACAACCTGGGCAACGTTTGCATCAACTGCCGCCAGCCCTTCGTCTTCTCTGCCTCCTCCTACGGTGAGTCCAGCTCATGCAGACAGGGAGCCAGTAAACGGTGGCTGGGCTCACTCCACTGCTTCTTGGCCAGATGTGTCCTGATTTGTAAATTGAGAATGTTGTGACACCCACTCTGCCTGACACACGGAGTCCTTCAGGGTTCCCAGAGACAGGACCCGCTGTGCTGCCCAAACCTGAGACACCCATTCCTTAGAACTTGGTGTGAGGCATTGCGTGATGTGAACACCCCAGGAATAGAGGCCGCTGGTTGGACCTTTGATCTGGGAGGCTGAGACGGGCTCTCAGGTCCCAGCTCCTTCTATGTTGATGTGAGATCAGAAGCCCCTTCCCAGTAGCTGGGCAGGAAGAGGCAGCCTCTTCCCTCAGAGAGGAGCTCATCCAGCTACTGGGTGAAGAAGGAGGGGCCAAAGCCCTGAGTTCTCATCCCCGTGCACAGAGGCACACATTCCCACCCCAGCCCACCACTGCCTCCAGACATTCAGCGGGCAGGAGAGGTGGCTCTGCTGCTTCTGCTTGTCTGCTGGATTTCAGAGAAGCTGCTGTTGGGGAGGGAACTCTGTGATCCTCCTGCCTTCTCTCACGCTGCCTGGCAAGAGCATCCAGCCCCCAGGTGCTCTCAGGTTGCCATCCCCCAGCCCTTGCCCATGCCCTGTGCCTTGCAGAGGTACTGCACCTGGTTGAGTTCTATCTAGAGGAGGGGATCACTGATGAAGAAGCCGTCTCCCTCATTGACCTGGAGGCGCCAAGACACAAGCATGAGAACAAATGGCAAGAAATCACAAGCAACAGTATCCTAGGCACTGGACTGGACCCCTGTGTGTGCTAGCACAGGGCCTGGGTGTGAGGAGGTGGCAAGAGGGCCTTGGACATGGCTCGGCCAGGTACAGCAAGGGCGTAGCAGGCAATCGCTAGTGATCAAGAGAGGCCTACAAGGTGGCAGGGACAGGCAGAAGTGGGCCGAGAGCTGACCAGGGTGCAGATAGGTGTGGGAGGGGACAGTAGATGGCCCACAGGTTCAGAAGTGGCATGTGGAAGAAGAGACAGCACCCTGGTGTTTATCCATGCTTCGTTCCCCAGGGGGCCTCCCACACCCACTGCTGGCTCCTAAATGCTTCTGTCCGGGCTTCTGGTCATGCAGAGCTGAGGAGCAACTAGCCTGGCACGTAACATCTGTATTGGTGTCCCTGACTCTTCTCATCAGGTCATTTTTATGTACTTCTGTGAAGAAGCCTGTCCACAGACGGCTATTCCGCCAGGCCCTGGTGCTGACTCAGCACTGGTGGGTGGCCATCTCTTCTCCTCTTGGGTCTGCTGTCCTCTGGGTGCCTTCATCCTTAGGTAGCACCCACCTGTCCTCACTTGCAGTGCCAACCCTACATCCCATCAGCCTTGTAACCCCCTGGAAAGAGTCACACCTCTCCCAGCATATTAGCAAAACCCACTGGGCACAGCTTTGCTGAAACAACTTGGGCCAAAAGCCACACTTCAGCTTCTCCCTGTGGTCAGGAGCACGTTCACTGTCCCACTAGACCCAGGAGGAGGGCTTCTGTGTGGACCCTCCTCCCCTGGGGCATTGCTAGCACTTGGCAGCTGGGTCAGCAGCTCTGGGCAGGCCAGGAGCCTGCATTTCTTCGTGCGCTTTCAGGTAATGCTGATGCCACTGGCTCATGAACCATATTTAGAGGAGCAGAGAAAGGAAAACCCAGGGAGCTCAAGAAGGGAGACAAACCATGTCCACACACCAGCCTCTGCACATGCACATCTGCTTATGTTGGACTCTTGCTGCTGTGTGGGGTCATATCCTGTGCCTGACTCAGCACCAGCAGCCCCTGGTTGGTGGGCAGGCCGGGGGAGAGGGGTGCTTTCTCACGGGAGCCCCGCTGTCCTGGCCTCACATCAGCTCCTCTACCACTGCCTGGCAGAGGCAGCGGCTCCCTGGGAACCTTCAGCCTAATCTGGCCAAGCTCAGGGTCTGTAGGAGCTCTCACTTCCTTGTCCATGAAATGCCATCTCAGGTGCCTGCAAACCACCAGGCTACTGGTGAGTGTTTCTCCAGGAACTGCCAGTCCACTGGCCCATTCTACAGCTACACACCGCAGACCCGCAGGCCTCTGTTCACAGGGTGCTTCTGGCCAGCAGGCCCTTGGGAGCAATGGCCTGGTCCCTGTGGGGCAGCAGAGAGCCCATCAGAGCCCTTTTTCCTCCTTCCCCACATGTGCACTAGGACCCAGTCCCACCCAGTATGTGACCAAGGCTATTTGCTCCCTGGTCTGTGTCCCCTCCAATCCTCTATCTGGAAACCTGTCCCACCAGCCCTGCTGCTATTCCCCAGAGCCAGAGGGAGGGAGACACACGAGGCCTGGGCAGAGCTCCTGTGAGACTCAACACGGGTGGAAGGTGGGGCCTGTTTCCCATTCGGCCTCAGGTTCTGTCCTTGACCAGACTCCCAGATTCCCAGACGCTAAGACTGGACGAGAGTGTGGACTCCACAGGGGAGGACGACCCGTTCACTGCAAAGTTGAGCTTTGAGGTGAGGGTGCCTCCGTGAGTGATGGGCCACTGAGGCCAGCAAAGCCTGTTGGGAGGGTGGTCTTAGGTCCTCCCTTCTGTACACACCTTGGTGTGAGGAGAACCTGCTTCCTGTCAGGGCTGCTGGGGAAGAGGAGGTGGTGGGCTTTCTGTCACCAGAGATGGCCAACAGGGGGCTACATGACACGACAGGGTTCTGTCCAGGTATTTGGCAGGGGAAGTCTCTGGGGTCCTTCCTGGTCACTCCCAAAGATTCTGGGACTGTGACCCACGTCACATAAACATGTCACTGTGGCTGCGTGAGGGCCCCAGTGATCCCTGCCTCCTGCCCGCCCACCCTACAGCAAGGTGGCTCGGAGTTTGTGCCCGTGGTGGTGAGTTGGTCGGTGCTGCGTTCCATGAGCCGTCGGGACGTCCTCATCAAGCGCTGGCCCCCGCCCCTGCGGTGGCAGTACTTCCGCTCCCTCCTGCCAGATGCCTCCATCACCATGTGCCCCTCCTGCTTTCAGGTACTGTGCCCACTGCCTACAGCTCATGTGTGGTGTCCGGTTTCTTTCTGTTGCTTTTCCATTTCCCGAATGTCCCCTTGGGGGGCTGGGCAACTGGGAGGAGCGCAGGTGACACCTGAGGAGCCAAGACCTAGTTGGGAAAAGAGACCCCACCGTCCTCCCTCCTCTGGCTTGCTTCCCTTGTGCTGTCTGCAACGATCTTGCCCCTGACCCTGGGCTGGACTCTGCACCAGCCCTTCATCTGGGAGGGCTGGAAAACTGTGTTTTACCTCTGAACTTTATTTAGAAAACAAGGGGCAACATACCCTTCCCCGCTTCCACCCTGTCTTTGGATAAAGGTGTTCTAGATTTGGTGTTCTAACCCTGACTCACTGCTGAGCCGCTTCCCCGGGAGGAGCAGCGCTCCGTGCCAGGCTCAGGGCTGCTGCGCACCCAGAGCTGCTGCCCAGGGTCACGGCCGTCTCTCCACAGATGTTCCACTCAGAGGACTACGAGCTGCTGGTACTTCAGCACACCTGCTGTCCGTACTGCCGGAGGCACATCGAGGACCCCAGCCCGTGACGGCACCCTGGGGACCGCCCTGTCCTTTTGGGCCACCTTGTAGTCGGCAGTAGACGGAAGAAAGAGTTAAACTGCTAGAATGTGTGTTCTGCCCAGATGAAGTTTTGTGTTTTTTTTTTTAAGGAAGGGGTCTGTGTAACCACAGAATTTCTATTTATGGCATTTCGTACCTTGTAAATAGCACCAGGAGATGGAGAAGAGAATGTACATATATTTGCTTAAAAAAAAATCTGTTACTTTCAAAATGGCTCTGAGTTGTTCATGGCAACCTGCTGGAGTGCACAGATCTGTCAGACCATTAACATGTACACTTTGCAAACAGATTGCCTCAATAATTACAAATAAAGGGGCTACTTATTTTCATCAGTGTCTGCATTTTAACAAATCTTCATATTGTCTGTGACTTAATTTCCTTATGCAAAAGTGCACCTGTTTCTAATTTGATCAGAGAGGAACATTACATTTGTGTTCTCTTGAAATTTAATCTAATCAAAATGGCAATATGGGAGTGAGTAGGGGAACAGAGTTTATTTATTTATATATTTTGGTTTAACGGGGCTCCATCTTGACAAGAAAATAAGATACCTGGCCTCAAAGAAGATGGCAGAGAAGGCCCCCCTCAGAAGTCGTACTTCCTGGCTGGGGTCAGGACCCCCTTCACCACCTCTCCCCAGCACCACAGGCGCACCAACTCAACCTGGCGCTTTCTCTTCCCCTCCAGCTCCTGAAGCAAGTGGGCTTCGGTTGAGGTCCTACTATGGTCCCTTACACTGAGCATCAACAATGTCCAATTTAGAGCTCAAGGCATCGGTGGGTAGCAGATGAGAAGCTGGGGAGGGATAGCTGATATTTATTGGGGAAGTTTTCTGTGCCAGGTGTGTTTCATATGTCCTCTGAGTTTTCACAGCAGCTCTGGGAGGAAGGGTTACAATTTCCATTATACAGCTATAGGGGTGGGTGGAGGTGCTGGGGTCCTGGAGCTCCACCCGCCCTGGGTGGGAAGCCCCTGATCTGTCTATCCCTGAGGCCCTGCTCCCTTCACCCTCCACTCTACCTGCCCAGGAGGGAGTGAGCAAGCAAGCACTCCCTGCAAAGTCCTGACAGCAGGAGAAAGAGACCAAATCAAAAACCACCCATTTGATTAGATACTGATACCTTACTGAGCGTCTGGGAAGTGGGAAGAGCATGACAAAGATCCCCCCTGGAGGGCTGCGGTGGGGAGCAGCTGCAGGAGCCAGCCAGTGGTGAGTGCAGGAGCTGGACCCCTGCCCCACCCCCTCCTCCTGGCCTCCCTCTGCGTGTCTCTTTGGAGATGATGGAGGAAAATGAAGAAAGGGAGCCAGACAGTTGTGCCAACAGAACTCCTCCGTTGAGTGTCTAATTACTTATGATCATGCATGCTCTCTCTCGCTAAACATTTATTAATGTGTTAGGATTTCCATTAGCACATTACTTGAACCAAAAATCATTTGCATATGGCTGGGAAAAAGAGAGGAGAGGGAGAAAACAGCCCCAGCCACCCGACAGGAAGGTGTCAATCACAGTGACAGATCAGATGGTCCATGGCTAGAGCAGAGGGAGGGGACCCAGCCTGAGACTCCAGCATGCATCTTTCAGCTGAATAACACAAAAATGCATGTATGCCTTGCCAGGTTCTGCTGCCACAGAAGCTGAGCCCTGGAGGCCTGCGCCTGTAGCTGCCATTAAATCAAGTGCTTACTGAGTGCCGGATTCTGTGCTAAGCACTTTCCACACGTCATCTTCTTTAATCCTCAGTAGCCTCCAAAGATGCCCATTATAAAGGTGATGAAACTGAGGCTCAGCGATGCTTTCTTTCATTTAAGAAATATTTATTATGCCAAGACAAGATTCACACCCAGGAGCAGCCTTCGCTTTATTCCTTTCCTGTGCCAACCTGGGTGGGGTCTTGACCAGGTCCGGTCCTCTCTCCAAGGCTCAGTTTCCTGATGTGTACCAAAGGGCCCCCTCCAGCTCTGACACTGAGATTCAGGTCTCAGGCTCCATCTGTTGACCCTGGTGACCCCTCACATACTCTTATGAAGAAGGCCCCACAGGGACCCCGAGGTGCCCATTTCACTAAGAGGAGAATGCGGCCCAGAGGGAGGAGTGGCTGCTACAGGCTGCGCAGCTTGGGAGTGGTTGAGGCTATGACTTTCTCCTGACCTCTTGTCTCCAGTCCTCGGCACTGTTCCCACATTCTTGGAAGGAGAAGGTAGGAAGAGGAGGCATTGTGTGGCCCAGGAAGAGCCCTAGGCCGGACTCGAAGTGGGTCTGGCTCTAGCCAGGCCTCTGTCAGTTGGGTGTTTCCATCTATCCCCAGCGAGGCTACCAAAGCCAGGAGCCTCTGCAGCTCTCAAACAGGTGCTGCTTTTCCAAGATTTCTGCCAACTGCAAGTACCAGATGACCTGCACTTGTGTCAGCCCTGCCCTTGGGACAAGTAGGAGCCCCAGCAAAGAGGCTACTATTGTGTGGGACTCTCACCCTAGGGTGGACACTCGCCCCAGTACTTCCTGATACTCTTCCACCCAGACTCCAACACATCCTCCTAAACTGGGGACCTGACGATGCCCCTCCCCTGCTGGCAACTGTCCGTGCCCCCTGCTGCCGGCCCACTAGCACCTAGCACCAGACTCCTAATCATCCCTCCCTCCTCTGCCACCCATTGACACCAACTGGCCCTTCCCTCCCTGGGCCTTGGCCCAGCTAGCCACTGTTTAGGCTGAGTGTCCTTCCAGGTTCCCTCCTGATCCACATCTTGCTCCTCCGGGCCCCCCACAGCACGTGGGGCTGAGAGCAAATCCCCACCTATCAGGGTTATTAGTTTTCCCCTTGTTTGCTGTCGCCTGAGACCAGGAGCTTCTTGAGGGCAGGGGCTGTGTAGGATTCATCTGTGTCCTGGGCACCCGGCCAGGGCCTGGTGCCTAGAAGTGTGTGCAAATGTTGTAGTAGGAGGGAGAGAAAGAAAGGAGGAAGGAAGAGGAGATGGAGAAGAGGAAGGAAAGGGAGACGAGTTAGTCTGTCCCCTTCCCTTCTTCCCCCTTGACATTCTCAGCTCAGTCTAAAGGCCTCACCCAGCCTGGTGGCACAGTCAGGTGGGGCTAAGCTAGTGAGGGGAGGCAGGAAGGAGGAGGAGGAAGCTGCTGACCAAGCAGCACTTCCATGCAGAGGCTTAAGAGCTATTTGTGCCATGCCTGCTAATCCTCCATGGCCAAGTCGGAGCCCTGCTCCTGGGCTCCCAGAGGGGCAGGGCTGGGGAAGCCCTGAGATGGCTGCGTCAGTCTTCAGAGACAGTCAACCCCAGGCCCGCCAGGCCCCCCACTCACAGCTCCTCACAGCTTGTTCTCGGCCTGGCTGAGAGAGAAGCTGAAGAGGCAATGTCTCAGAAAGTCACCCAGACTCAGGCTTGATCACTGGCAAGCTCTGGGTCCCTCTCTGGACCGCCTGACACGGAGACGGAAACAGAAGAGCTTTAGCTGAGAGGTTAGATGGCCCAGGTTCAATTCCAGCTCTGCCGAGGAACCTCAACCCTCTGAGCCTATTTCCTCCGTGTTTGGAGGAGAGTGAGGCCTCCCCACA
The DNA here is from genome assembly GCA_004027735.1 of Carollia perspicillata. NCBI lineage: Eukaryota > Metazoa > Chordata > Mammalia > Chiroptera > Phyllostomidae > Carollia > Carollia perspicillata. The sequence continues at coordinate 9,077 of PVKM010053157.1, forward strand.
GGGGCCAGGGGGCGTTGTTCATTTATTCAACAGATATTTATTGAGCGCCTACTCCGGGCTGCAAGCTCAGAATGCAGCAAAGACAGGCTGGGTCAGCCCTGCATTCTAGAGTGAGATGGGCCGTCAGTCAGTGAGAAGACAAACAGGACAGCTGCTGATAGTGACAAGTCCCGAGTAGAAAATGAATGTGGGGAGAGCCTGTTTGTGGAGTCGGGGGTGTGGGGGTCTCCAAAGGCTGCGAGCCCCCTGAGATTCAGAAGAGGATCACACTTTTAGCAGTGCTCACTGATCACTGCAGGCACCGAATTAGGAAAATGAGGCAAGGGGAAAGGAGGAGGCTGGGCGGCACGGCCGTCGTGTGGCCGCAGAGCCTCAGTCTGGATGAAAGGGTGGGTCTAAAGGGGCCGTGCCCACGAGGGAGGACCGTGAACGCTGAGTTGTGAGGTCTGAAGATCCGTGAGGCAGGCCTCGGTGGGAAGAACAGCCCAGGCTTACCCTGCAGAGGGGTGTGGATCCCTGAGGTTCCCTAGACCCCGCAAACCGAGACCCAGAGAGAGGAGTGAGTGGACTTCCCAGGGTCTGCTGGTGACACAGAGCCAGCGGTGCCCCCTGCCCTCAGGGCCACCACTGCTGCCCCAGGCCTGTGTGACTCAGTCCTGAGCCTTTTTCACTACCCAGTACAACCTTTTTTTGTCATTTATACCATGGCGTGAAGGACTGGCAGATCTTTCCTGAGAGCTGTTTTCAGTTCTGGAGGAGACGTTGCCAGGCAGGTAGGTAGGTTATAGCTGGGCTGCTACTGATTGGTCACATGACCTGGCTAATTCACTGCTGACTCTGGGCCTCAGTCTCTCCACTTAAAATGCAGTAGGAAGGGTCAGAGTACGTGACTTCGAATGACCTTTTAGCATACTCCCTGAACAAAGAGCATTTTTTGTTTTCGTTTTTTAAAATTATTTAGCCTTGGCTGGTATGGCTCAGTGGATTGAGCACCAGCCTACGAACCGAAGGATC
>PVKM010053158.1:0-10085 GCA_004027735.1 Carollia perspicillata
CCGTCCAGTGTGCTGCGCTACTGTACTTCCTGCCTGTGGCCACTGTCTTCATCGCCCTCCCCCAGGAGAGTGGGAGCCTCGAGACTACAGGGGTATTAGTCATGTTGGTTCACATGCCCCAAGCACTTACTTAGAACAGTGCCTGGCACATGGCAGGGGCTTAACAAATATTCGTTGAATGAATCAGTGATGTTTTACAAGAAGAATGGGTTATAAATATCAGCTCCAAAATATTTCTCATTTTGAGATTCTAATTAACTTCGCTGTGTAAGCAGTCTTCACTTGTGAACATTTTCATGGTGTAATAGGTGCTATATTTACATCTATCAGAGCTTTTAATACACTTTCTTACCAACGATAGACATTTTAGTCTTACTCTCAGGCTACCAAAAGCCACAAAACTGGCCATTACCTTCTTGAAAGACAAGTTGATCTAATATAGTCTGATCCCTCTTATTAAGCCTATAATGTCCTAATATCATTTAATTATATACCACTTTCTATTTTATTTTCAGTTGTACATTCCCTCTGTCCTTGGATTTATCATAGCCCTGGGTACTTAGTGACACCAATTAAGTACTTCTTTAACTATAGAGTGCTATAAGAATTTATTTCTTGCTGTAACTATTGCAACTGAAAAATGTAGGCTGAAATAGGTGAGATAAGCCAGGCGGTGAAAGGGAAACACCGTGTGATCTCACCTATAAGTGGAACCTAATCGACAAAAGAAACAAGCAAGCAAAATAGAACCAGAGGCATGGAAATAAAGAACAAGCTGACGGTAACCAGAGGGGAGGGAGAGGGGAATAATGGGGGGAATAGGAGAAGGGCTGTCAAGAAACATGTATAAAGGACGCATGGACAAAGCCAAAGTTGGTAGGTTTGAGGGTGGGAGGTGGGGAAGGGTGAGGTGCAAGGTCGTGATTGGGGGGAAATGGAGACAACTGTACTTGAACAACAACAAAAAATTAATTATAAATAAATTAATTAATTAAAATGTAAGCTGTTATAGTTCCGTTATCGACAGCGATAACACCTCAGGGTCTGGTCTCCTGAAGTGCAAGTGGCACCCCGGCCTGCTGCACCTGCCACCCCCTGACTGTTTTTCCTGCCTCCAGCCCTTCCCCCTCCCTTCTGTCCCCAGACCATCCACCAGACCGTCTGCCTTAGGTTCCAGCTCTGACCATCCACGCTGACCTCAAAGACCTGCAAGAGTCCCCCTGGCCTACTCTGTCCCCAAGCCCAGGTCTTTCAGCACCACATTCAAAGCTCTGTAATGGCCTCAGACCATCTCTGCAGCCTGTGTCTTTATTACCCCACTCCTAGAAAATCTGCACTGTCCCTGCCTCCCCCTGTGCCCTGGTCATCTTGGACGCTGTCACTGGGCTCGGGCTGATGCCTCCGACCAGCAATGTCCTGAGGCCTGAATTTTTTCTGCCAAGTTCTTTTCATCGTTCAGAGCCAGCCGCAAGGCCACCTTCTTTAGGAGACTTTTTTCTAATTCCTGCTATTGGCTATCCTTCTCCTTTCTCTAAAATACCGTAACTTCTTGTTTTTTTATTTTATAATATGTAGATCATTGTTGTTTCCTCTTATTTAAATTATTTTTATGGTGATAAAAACCCTTAACATGGGATCTACCCACTTTTTTCCCCAGCTTTATTGAGGATTCAATGACAAATAAAATTGTTACTTAAAGTGTACAATGTGATGATTTGATACGCGAAAGGTCCCGCATGCGGGTGGCACCACGCAGTACTTGTCACTCTCTGTCGGACTTACCTTATTCAGCATCATGACACCCCGCACTTAACCACATTGTCACAGATGGCAGGGTGTCCTTCTTTTTAAATGCTAAACATCGTCCTGAACAGTCAAATATTTTCCACCCTTTTGTTCACATTTATTGCAAGTAAGTTTCACTTCGAGTTGGTGCAAGACACAGAGAGGGCTGGATAAGATGAGTGATGTGAGTTTGGAAGTGGCTCAATGGGGGATGAGGCAAGGGTTGACTTGGGATCCCCGCGCAGCAGTGTTGGAAATTGAAGTGGGCCACACCCAAGTGTAATGTTGTCAAAGGATTAATAATAGTAATAATAATAACAATATATTATGTGCTAAGCGATGCACTAAGCATTTTACAACGATGATTTTACACCAGCCTTTTACTTAATACTCACTGCCACCTACGCGGCTGGTCACTCCCACTTTGTGTATGAAGCGAGCGACCTTAATGATTAATTCAAGTCTACAGGGCTAACGAGTGGCAGAGTCAAATTCACCTACCAGCTCTCTCCGCCTCCACATTTGAAGCCTTGATCAACCGGGCTAGCCTTCCGTTAGAGAAACCAACCTCACAGGGGTGAGGCGCCCTTGGGGTCAGGTGTAAAATCATTCCACCAGAGGGCAAGCCCCGCCTCTCGTGGGACTTCAGCTCTCGTCCCTGGAAAATGTGCCCCCATATTGAAGTCAGGAAGAGTGGGAAGGTCTTAGGGAATCTCCCAGGCCCTCTGAGCTCTAACCTCCAACATTCTAATCCTATGGCGAACGTGCTCTAACAGAGCGCCTGCTTGGACTGGCAGAACGAAACGCCAGGACGGCCTGTGAGGAGTGCTTCTGACGCCGTGAATTTGTAGGGGGCAGTCTCGTTTGTGGTTTTTCCAATTGCACCAGAAAATCTAGGTCCGACAGCTAATATTCTCTTCTGAGGCACATTTTCCCATATATCACACTTGGGGCGGGGGTGGGTGGGGAGAGGGCTTTCAAGCTTTGAAGACTATCCACAAATTATCTGTCTCTGTCCCTGCTTTTTGGCATATTTTGTGATCATGGTGGGTGGAGTATGCGTTTTCCTGATCCCTGGTGACTGCAGTCTCATCTCAGCTGGGAGCGTCAAGGGGAGGGCTGAGAGCCACTATTCGGCCTGATCCCTGATCGGAGAGCAGGGGCCTGCCTGCCTGCAGACCCCTCTCCCTGCTCTGCGCTCCCGGATTCCTGCGCATTTCCTGCTTGGATACCTGCTTTGAGTCACAGAGCCACCCAGCACCTTTCACTTCGATTAATTTGGAACCAATTCTCAGAAAAAATCACTCACCGGTGAGTTGAGAAAACTCAATTACTGCCGTTGTTTCTCAGTAGAAAAGAAATGCACTTTTTTCTTCTGAAGGACTACCTAACTTTTCATCTCTGAATACATGCATGGTTAGTTTTGTTTAAAGTCTGACTCTCAGAAAGCAGTCTTGTGCTAATATTTATGTAAAAATGACAGGCTGTGGGTCAGAAAATCTAGGAGGTAATTTAAAAATACACTTTGAGTATGTTACATGCAAATTTTCTAGGAGACAGATCTGTTTTATTAAGCTAGATGTGCAACTTTTTATATCTTTGTTGATACATACACTATGACTTTTATCAGCAATATTTATAGTCTTGCAGCAGTAACTCATCCAAAATAAATCTCACCAGAAATGAGAGTTCATCTGGGCAGAGTGCTAAGGGTCTGAAGCCCCAGGTCCCCAAGCCTGGGACATACGGCCTTCTATACTAAGAGAGCCTGAGAATTTCCTAAGAGTTGCCTCAAGTGAAACTCTACCAGTTTTCTCCCCATTTAGCCTGGAGTTATCTTTCATTAACTGACAAGGAGAAACTTTCAGCAAAAAACATAGGAATTCAATTCGCACCAGTTTCCCGGATGCCTGCTTTCTGTGGGTACCGTGCACGACGACGGGACATGTAGACGTGATGAAGCGGTGGCCTCTGCTCCCCAGGGAGTCCCAGTGAAGTAGCAGGGACGGCGCCGACAGCTGGAGCACAAGGTAGGTAGTGCTGATAGGTGCTGCAATCGGGGTGTTGTGAAAATACTGGAGTGCGAGAGATTAGCGCCTGCAGACCACAAAGGGCCTCCCCCTCCCCATATTTTCTTCCAGAAAGCTCTTTAGACCAACACTCCTGGCTTCCCTCCCCACTACGGGAGGGCTGATGTTAGACCTCTGAGTTGGAAGATACAGCTCAGCTTGAGTCTTCTCCCCGGAGTGTGTCAAGTTCAGTGGCAGAGGTCCTTGTTCTCATGAGCAAAGACTGTGCTTGCCCAAGAGCACAGGACCAGAGGGAGAAACCGAACTCGGGGCTTTGTCTTAGCAGGCCTGTTTGACTTGTACAGTGATCTTGCTCTTCAGCAGCGATTAGAGATTCATGATATGTTGGCAAAGATCAGGATGTGGGGCGTAAGACTGTACAGAAGCACTTCCATCTTAAAACAAACACGATTCAGTTGTAGAGAACAGGCGACATCACTTCTCCTTTTGTTGATCAGTTACCTGAAAAATTCTACGTGGTATTAGCCTGTTTCTGGCAGATGCACTGTTGCATAACAGACAGCTCCAAAATTCAGTGACTGTGACAACAACTCTTCATTCATAGCTTATAAGTCCGAGTGTTGGCCATGGCTCTGCTGGGCTTTGCGAGGCTTGGCACGTCGTCTTCTCTGGGAGACGTCCTCACAGTGGAGGGCAGGAGTACAAAGGGGGCGAACTGTAACTGGCAGTACCTCTTATAGTCTCTGTTCAGAGCTGGCATATCATTACCTCATCCTACATTTAATTGGTGAAAGCAAGTCAGGTGACCAAGTCTAAAACCCTATGGGGCAGAGAAGTATAGTGCACTCACAGTGAGCCGAGACAAGGATGGGAACAGAAGGAAAGATTGTGACACACTTTTTCACATGCACGTCTGCCTTGTGTGTAGTTTCTTGTATTACATAAAATCTTTTGCTGCTTTTAATGCTATTTTATCATCTAAGTTATATGTTCCATTTTGTCTTGGATATAACTCTGAAGATAGTCACATTTTTTTAATTTACTTTCCTGCAATCAGGCATCATTAAAAACCCTTCTAGGGGCATATTATAACCAAACTACTCATATGAGTTATTGCAGTATCTACTCATAAAATGCTGGGGAAGCCCATGCAGTGGGGCAAATACTCGACTACCAGAAAATATTTTATTTATTAATATTCTTAGATGAGCCAGGCTCGAAACTACTGTTGCATCTGTGGCGGGAAGTCCCTAAGGTGCCTCTGTGATCTCTGCCTCCTGGTCCTCCCACCCGGTGGCCCCCTTCCCACGTGTGGGTGGGACCTGTGACTTGCTTGCAATGAGTAGAATATGACAAATGTCATGGAATGTGTGCAATTACATAAGACTGTAACCCCTGTTTTGCAAGGAGATTCTCCCCTGCTGGCTCCGAGGGGAAAAGCAGCTATATTGGGAAGACCCACGTGGCAAGAAACTGAGAGTGACTTGCAGCCAACAGTCAGCGAGAAAGCAAGGCCCTCGGTCCGACAGCTCACGGGAATCTGAATGCTGCCGACAGGCATCGGGGCTCGGGAGTGGGTCCGTCCCCGGTTGGGCCTCAGGTGAGACTGCAGTCCCAGATGACCTCCGGATTAAAACCTTATAAAATTATGAAAGGGAGGACCCGTTGAAGCCTGTCACATATTCCATATCTGTAGGAAGTGTGAGACAATAAATGTTAATGTTTTGTGTATTGTTAAACAGCAATAGAAAACTTTCAAGTCCACTGTCCATTTCAGGGTACCAAGGATGAAGTGTCTCCGTCAGTTTCTTTTACCTGCAGTTCTATTATTGGTTCTTCATTCTGATTTCACGTTTCATTACAGTGGACTTAGTTGACGCATTAAATCAAGAATTTGGGGTTGTAAGCATTGCGTAAGCAGATCCTTCTTCGATTCCTTTATGTCATGTGTACTGTTTGTTTACAGAAAATTAGAAATACATACTCTTTTGTTTATTAATTATTAGTTAAGTAGTTAATATTTATTAAATGTTTGCAGTGTGTTTGGCACAATTCTATGAGATAAGGATACAAAATAGGAAAGACAGGAATGGTCCCTGACTCCATAAAGCTAAGATTTTATTAGAAGGGGTCAGAGAACAATTAAATAGTTTTTAAATTACCCATTGGAATAACTGCACAGAGAAAATAAATCACTGTCATCTAGAAATAACTACAAAACCTATTCTAGAAAAGTCTTTCAAGGAGTTAGCATTTGAACTGAGATTGAGAAGATAAGAAGGAGCAAACACATTGCTTAATTTCCGCCCAGTTAGAACTGGACGAATTCTCTTCGTGCAAGATTGTGTTTGCACGTGTGTGCACGTGTGCGTGTAGCGATAACATGGGTGAGATTTGTATTAAGAATTTGGCTCAGAAATAAATGCAAACAAAAGTACCTGGGAGTTCAGGAGATTGAAAAAAATATCATAAGGAACCACAAAAAGTGTATATACTTGGAATACATTCTTGCAATAACTTCGGTAAGAATTTTAAGGTATAATACTTTGTTAGCAATTCTCAGAATAAGGAAAAAGGTGTTTTTAAATTACAAAGAGTTAGATATTCAGTCCTACTGAGTACACATTAAATGTATACATAAGTAGGCTCTTACTTAATTGGGAGCAAAATCAAGCCATTCCTGAAACCACTTTGTGTACCCATCTCCCTCTGGCAGCTTATATGATTTCTCTTTTCTCTGCAATCGTTGTGCTCACCTTGATGAAGCGATAGATATTTCATCTCCCTGAAAATCTAAATCTCTTGCCTCTGTCACGTCTGCACATGCATCAATTTTTACAGTGAAGGTGAGGATGCAGTCTGGGAATGCCAGGAAGGAAATACATTTTCCTCTTCCTCTGGCCCGGCTTTTTCCTTTCCCATTACTTTCCAGAGTGTTTGTCTCTTAGGCACCCTCTTGTTGTTCATAAATGTGTCTCCCCAAAGCATGTTTCCAACTGGAAGGGCGTCTGCCTCGGCAGCCTGGCGCCGTCTGACCTGGAAATGTGTGCTTTGTGGACATGAGTTATCACTGAGAAAGACAAATGGTGGAGATCTGTGTCTATGAGTTCTGCGTGTGCGCGTGTGTGCATGAACGAGAGTGAGCGAGAGAAATATGAGGGAGTCAGAAGAAAGAGGCATGGGGCAGTAAAGTGAAAAAAGTTCTTTGAGACAGTTGATAAACAGAAATCTGCTTGACGTGAAGGAGGTACCAGGGTTCAAAGAAAGTCACACTAGGACTGTTTACTGATCAGACAGCTAGGGGATGATGTCAGAAGGGGAGCTACCACATAAGGGAACGTTTTCAGACAGACAGGATGGCTCCAGAGAAGAAAAACAGGCACGAGGCAAGAATCCAGCTTGTCCTCCTTTTCTGGGCCGTGTTCTAGAAGGAGAGGCTAATGGAAGGTCCTTTTGCCAGTAGATTTAATGGGTCAGAAGTCACCCTCTTCAGGACTAGGATAAAGACACAACAGGAAAGAAGGATTACTTAGAAACTGATGCCCAAAGGTTGTCCTCCTTCCCCCCAATATCAAAGGATTGGGGTTACCAGCAAGTGGCGACACGAGTAGCATTTGAAATGGATACAGTAGAAGCTGATGACTATGTCAAAGGGTGTTAACACAGTTAAAATATCTATAAATCCTAGGGATTCCAGAGGAAGTGAAAAGTCAAGGCAAGAGTTCTGGTATCCTACTAGGATTCTGGCCAAAGAAGAATGTTTGTTGCTGCTGGATCCCCTGGGGGGGCATCGATTGATCACACCCTCTCTCCCCACGCCCACTCCCACAGCAGACACATCTCGTGTAGCCCTCTCTATTGAACACTGGCCATGCTAGTTCTTTAAACTTTCTTCTTGTACTTGCCTTTTAAGATATCCTACTTCTAAGCTTTCAAAGATTCTTTCTTTAACTCTGTCTGCCCCTGGAGCTTGAAAAACAAACACATAATAAATATTACTTATTATTCAGTTAAGTTCTAGTCAACCACAACAGATCGAGCATCCGTGTACAGATGTTGTGCAAAGCATGGGATGAAGAGAAGAGGAAGCTGCCCCTGCTATTTGAGGCCTCCTCACACCAGCAGATTAGTGGGGACACACTCACGCCATGCAAGTAGGTACTGCCCAGTGCCACAGGCACGCTCGTGGGGGTGGGGCAGAACAGGTAGTTCTACCTGGGGATGACCTCGGTGCTTAACAAGGGAGGCTGCCTTGAGTTGGATTTTATTTCCTATGGATTTTTTGTCTTTATTTTTTATTAACTTTATTGGGGTGACCTTGGTTAATAGGATCGTAGAGGTTTCAAGTATACATTTCTACTACACATGATCTTGTATATTGAACCGTGTGTCTACCGCCCAAAGTCAAATCATCTTCTGTCGCCATAGATTTGGTCCCCTTTACCCTTTATTACCTCCCCACCCTGCCTCCCTCTGGCAACCACCATACTGTTGTCTGTGCCTAAGAATTTGAGTTCTATACCCCACATATGTATGCACTCATATGGTCCTTAGCTTTGTTCTAGTATTCCGTTATATACATGTACCACATCTTCTTTATCTAATCAGCTATTGAAGGACACGTTGGTCGCTTCATGTCTTGGCCACCATGAATAATGCTGCAATGAACATAGGGGTGCACATATCTTTGAGAATCAATGTTTTCATATTTTTCAGGTGGATACCCAGGAGAGGGGTTGCTGGGTCATATAGTAACTGTTCTTAGTTTTTGGAGGAACCTCCATACTGTTTTCCATAGTGGCTGTACCAGTCTGCGTTCCCACCAGCAGGGAATAAAGGTTCCTTTCTCTCCACCACCTCTCCCATACTTGTTATTACCTGTCTTGTTGATAACAGCCATTCTAACAAGTGTGAAGTGGTACCTTATTGTAATCTTGATTCGCATTTCCCTAATAGTAGTGAAATTGAGCATCTTTTCATGTATCTGTTGGCCATTCGTATGTCTTCTTAGAAGAGATGTCTGCTCAGGTCCTCTGCCCATTTTTTAGTTGGTTTGTTTGGTGTTGCATAGTATGAGTTCTTTATGTATTTTAAATATTAACCCCTTGTCAGAGCTGTTGTTGCAAATATCTTCTCCAATTTGGTTGTTGCCTTTTTGTTTTGTTGGTGGTTTCAAATTAAAAGATGGCTAGGACCTAAGGGACAGGTGATGGGGAAGGGCGGGCAGGGCTTTTCCAGGTGAAGGGGACACCCTGTACGGAGGCCTGAAGTGAACAGCGAGCCTGGTGCATGTGAGAAATGGATGGGAAGGTATGGCTGAATTACACAGGGTAGGTTCAGGGGAGTGGTGAGGAATTCGGATAAAAGGCAGAGCGCAGCCAGTTCCTGGAGGCTTGGTTTGCTGGGCAAGGTAGTAGTGTGGACATCATCCGATAGGTAACAGGGAGCTCTTAAAGGAGTCCATTAAAAGATTAAGACAGGCAGTCTCATTTAGGACCAAGTTTTTGTCTAAAGATAAAATTCTATCAGCTGTGCCAAGGATGGTTTGAGGACAGGTTAGACAGGAAGGAGACAAGTTGGGAAGCTATTGCAACTGTTTGCGTGAGACAGAACGTGGCTGTGGATTAGGTGAAGGTGGTGAGGATAGAGTGCAGGGCTCAGAGACAGCTAAGAGATTGAAGAATAGGATTCGGTAACTAGTCAGATCCCGCAGGCAAGGGAGGAAGGAGACCCTATGACTCAGGAGGAGACGTTTTTGGCAAAGAAGAAGAACTCGGGTTTGGACATGTGCCTGAGTGGGCCATAGGGCACCGTGATGGAGCTGACGAAAGTCACTCTCATTACGGTCCACAGGGAAACTGTTGAAGTGAATGACACGACCGAAGACATTACGAAGAGTGAGCAGGTCTTTGGGCACGATAACAGTTTGAAAAACAGGTCAAGGAAGAAGGCAGGTCAGCCAAAGACAAGCAAGAGTTGCCAGAAAGGTAAAAGAACCTCTCAACTGTGCAAAATGCCTCCGAGTCTACGGAATGCATGGGTGGAATTCATTACCTCTGCAAATGAACCGCTCTCACCCAGGGAGGTGCCCATCGCTGGTGCCGAGAATAATATTGTTGAGTAAATACTCATCCCAGGGCGGAGTGTGTGAAAAGACTCTTCAACAGACCAGGGGACTCGATGGATACTGATGACGTGCAGAGGCAACCCGATCTAAATGTAGGGGAATGAATGGAAAACCCTTCCATACGAAGAGGACGTTCTTGGAGT
>PVKM010053159.1:0-10098 GCA_004027735.1 Carollia perspicillata
CTGATTTCTCAAAAGAGACCTTGCAGGCAAGAAGGGGCTGGAAAGAAGTATTCCAAGTCATGAAAGGCAAGGACCTACATCCAAGATTGCTCTATCCAGCAAAGCTTTCATTTAGAATGGAAGGGCAGATAAAGTGCTTCTCAGATAAGGTCAAGTTCAAGGAGTTCATCATCACCAAGCCCTTATTATATGAAATGTTGAAGGGACTTATCTAAGAAAAAGAAGATAAAAAATATGAACAGTAAAAGGACAACAAACTCACAGTTATTAACAACCAGTCTTAAAACAAAAGCAAAAACAAACTAAGCAAACAACTAGAACAGGAATAAAACCACAGAAATGGACATTACATAGAAGGTTATCAGCTGGGGAGTGGGTGGGGGAAAGAGGGGGAAAAGGTACAGATAATAAGTAGCATAAATGGTAGGTAGAAGGCAGACATGGGGAGGTTAAGAATAGTATAGGAAATGGAGAAGTCAAAGAACTTATAAGTATGACCCATAGACATGAACTAAAGAGGGGGAATGAGGGTGGGAGGGGGTGTGCAGGGCAGAGAGGAATAAAGGGGGGGGGAATAGGACAGCTGTAATAGCATAATCAATAAAATATATTTTAAAAATGTGTACTTGAGTGAAGCCTATTTGTATGATGATGAAAGGTATTTGTAGGCAGACCATTGGATATGATATAGACCGGTTTATTCAATATTATACAACATGAAGTGGATGTTGTGGTATGTGGGCAAAGAATAATGCCAAGTAATGGTAAGGATAGTACACTTGAATTCAGTCTCGGTCTAGAAGAGGAGTTTGCAAATTTTGGCCTGAGGGCCAAAGCCAGCCCACTGCCGGATTCTGTAAATGAAGTTTTGTTGGAGCAATGCCATGACCGTTTACTTTCATCTTGTCCCTGGCTGCTTTTGGGATTCAATGGGGAAACCAAGTAGTTGCGCCTGGGACCATATTGCCTGCAAAGTCTCAAGTGTTCACTATCTGGATCTTCACAAGAAGTTTACCAACTCCTGACCTAAACTACCAGTAAAAACACCATCATTTCTTTAAGAAACATTTATTGGGCTCCTACTTTGTGTCAGGGAATCCTTTAGGGGTACAGAGCTGTGAGCCAGGCAGGCGAAGTTCTCTCAGGCGGGGGCCTGTGGTCAAGTGGACGACAGGAGGGTAGGAAATAAGCACGTAAAGAAGCCAACAAAATGGTTGCACACTGCCCAGGTCCCAAGTGCTCCAATGGCATTAAAACAGGATGATGTGATGAACAGTAGTGGGGGATGGGGCTACTTTAGATGGGCACAGAGGGACTAAGATCTGAATGAGGAGAAGGAGCCTGTGCAAGCAGAAGGGACAAAACATGTTAAGGGCCTGCAGGACAACACTTGTCCTGCTTTGGAACACAGAGAAGATCATGTAGCTGGAGTGGAGTGAGTCCCACTGGACCTGTCAGATCCTGGGAGAGGAGTTGGGACTTGACTCCTGGTGTAATGAGGACCGTGGAGGGTTTCCAGCAGAGGGGTGACATGGTTGTCTTAGCTGGTTGCTATGGGAAAAGCTGGTTCAGCTATTAGACCTTTGGCTTTGCAAAGTGGTTTTCAAGACTAAGACATTGCTTGCATTGCTATACAGGGGTGGGAATAAGTAGTTTTATAGTTGTAATACAAATAAATAACATGGTAATTAATAAATAATAATACAAGAATAAACTCTGTTTTGCCTACTCACAACTGTGAATCTACTTTTGCCCATCTCTGTACTAAGGTGGATTTGACAGCAGCTGAATGGTAACGGATGTTGTGTTTCTGGTGCCATAAATGGGGCCATACATCAAACCTGCTGACTTTCTACTTTTGAGACCCCAAAAGCAGCACAATCCTAACCCTCAGCAACCCATGCCAGACACTGTTTATTGAGGTTAAGGGCAGTGGAGCAGCTGTCTAAATTCTGCCTGGATTCTTTTCTACAAGCAGGAAGCCCCCCAGAGACTCCTTGCTTCTGCTAACATTTCTTAACTAGAAAGAACTCACTGGAGATAAGGGATGCACTAGACTTCTTGGCACCTGTGGCTGGGTTATTGCTTTGATTGTTTAAATGATGGTTGAAGGAGAAGGGGAGAGAAGGCAGGTCTGCAGGTGTTCCTTTCTGCCTTCCACCCTATTCCTACCCATGAGAGATATCCAGAGCCATTCATTTTTCTGGCCTTGAGAGGAAGAAAGACAACTAGTATCTATTGAGCAGCAGCTCAGGGCTGGCTAGTTGTCAGGAGTTACTGGATTTCATTAATTCACTTGTTTTTCTAGAATATTAATTGAGTGTTTTCATGTGCCAGACACTGTTATGGGCTCTAGGGAGAGGCACTGAACACAAGGACAAAGTCCCTAACTTCCTTGGAGTTGACCTTCAGGCAAGGAAGATACACAATAAACAAACAAACATAAATTGTATGGGTAGGTCCTAGGATAAAAATAAAGCTGAGCAATGGAATGGAGAGAGTGAGGGCTATTTTACATGGAAAGGGGGCCGTCCAGGGAAGATTTCTTAAAAAGGGGATATGTGAGCAGGAAACTGAAGGAAATAAGGGAGGGAGGCACTATGGTTCCTGTGAATACAGGACATTGTTACCCTTTGTAGAGAAGAGGCTGCTGAAGTTGGAGGAATTAAGTGGCTCTCACAAGGTCAGAGATAGGGGCAGCAGTAGCAATAATAGCGACAGATAAAATCTAGTAAGTGATTTCTTCATGCTAGGCACTGGATTAAATATTTTTAAATATCATTTCATTTAATCCTCACAAAAATCTACAAGGTAGATACCAGTATTGTTATTATTATTCCAATTTTATAGATGATACTGAGGGTCACAGAGGTTATATCACTCCACAAAAGTCAGGTTCATTGGTCTCCAGGACATAGCTATAAAGCTGGTGTTTGGAGTGAAGTCTCCATTGTAAAACCCCTCTTTTTCAGTAGGCTAATGCTACTTCTGACTTTCAATAGAGAGCTTGGTCCTTTGATTAATCTCTGGCATGGACCAGTTAGATGGCTTTTGAGAGCTTCCTAGATGATCGGTGAGTTTGTGGCCACAAGCATCCCATGTACCATCATCTCTGATTTTCACAGAGACCCCTCTGTGACCAAGCATTGTGAGCCAAGAGCTTGAGTGTTCAATGAAATTTGGTAGGGACCTAAACTTCTCTTTGAAAGAAATGGGTTATGTAGTTCCATTGGCTTGAAAACTCATTTAGTCACCACTTCACAGTTAACCCCACATTTGGTGAGAATGACTACAAATATGATATAGTTATATAAATGTGTGTAAGCCTCTTAGCAAGCATGTGGTTGACAGGCTGTACCCAGCTATGCATACAATGTACTTATAGCATTCATCAATTCACTTATTCACTTACTCATTCATTCATCACTCATTCATTTATTTTGCACTGTGCCTGGTAATAGACAGGAAGTCAAAATTCTCATTCTCATGGAGAATACATTCCACAGAGGAGGATGGGGCAAAGTGGTGCATAAAGAAAGACAAAAGGAGGCAAATGAGTAGAGGAATGAGGTAATCTCAGATAGTGTGAGTGCTATGATGACTGTGACAGGGCAGTGGGATGGAGAGAGACTGGGATGTCCGCTTAGAGTGGTGAGTTGAGGTGCCTCGGAGAATTTGGGGGAAGTTCTGTAGAAGAGCGTTTCAGGTGGAGGGAACATTCCAGTAGTGGACAGAAGACAGTCTTACAGAAAGTGATAATTAGGTGGTTTCACACGTGCTGAGACTTACAAAGATGAAACAAGGCAGAATGCAAGTATGAGGAAAAAAAACCATGAAATTTCAAGTCTGTGAGCACATAAAAGTGGTCAGCTCTGTATAAGTTATAAGCTGTAGAAGAGCCTGCCCTGGCAGTCTTTTCTAGAATATTTGAAGAGGATGGTCTAAGAGAAGAGTTAGCTAAAGAGAAGATTTAAAAAAGCAAATGCCCTAAAATTTTTTTATTAGCTAACATTCCAAACACATGCAAAAGTTGAGAGAATAGTGTGATGAATTCTTAGGTGCCCCTCACCTAAGTGCAACACTGGTCAACTCATGGCCAGTTTTTTCATTTATGTCCCTACCCATTCTCCCATCTGCATTACTTTGAAGCCATTTACAGCCATTAATACTTCATCCATGTTTATGACAATATGCATCTCTAAAAGATAAAGGTCTTCTAAACATAACCACAATACCATCAGTACACCTAGAACATTAACAATAACCCCTCGGAGCGCCAAATATCCAGTCATGGTTCAGATTTCCTACAGGCTCTACAGGCTCTGTTTAACACATGTTTTTGAGCCTCTTTGAATCAGATCCAACTAAAGTCCTACACGTTGTAATTGGTTGGTGTATCTTTTTTTTTTAAAAGTAGATCACATTTAATGGAAAATATCATAGCAAAATGATCCTTTACTTACAGAGAGTACAGATTTGTAAAGTTATAAATTTGATTTCATTTTTACCATAAAGGATGCTTTAGGCAGCTCTGGAATTTTTTCTCTGCTATAGACATTTTAAATGCAACTGTTTCAAAACTAAAGTAATTAATTTCCATAGATCTTTTTCCTCTGCTGCATTTTGTCTCTCTGGTAATGACTCCATCCTTCCACCAATTTTTCCAAGTGTGAAACTATGTAATAGTTGATGTATAGGCTCCCCTTTCAGTTCTTTTATTACTGGAGAAAATGGGTTATTTATCTTGAAGGTTTGATTCTCAAAATGTGGTTCATGGGTCAGGAGTATCCAGTATCAATTGGGCGCTCATTAGAAATTCAGAGTCCCAGGCCCCAGCCTGGACCTAATGGCCAAGTATCGGCATTTTAGCAAGGTCTTCAGGTATTTAATATGCATGTTGAAGTTTGAGAAGCATTGCTGTAGTGTTTCTCACAGTCTAGATCTTGATAATTGCATCTATGTGGTATCATTTGATGTGTTTTTCTGTATTTTATATTTTTGATAAATTGGTAGTTGGGTGTGTAAATTTCATCAGATTTCAGTCCTTTTTTTTTTTTTTTTTGCAAAGACTTCTTCACATGTGGCCATGTGTCTGTCAATCAGGAGGCACATGATGTCTGGATATCTCTCATTTTAAGTAATGTTAGCTGCTGTATGATCAATGTCTGGATCCATGAATTCATTAGGTGTAGTGATTGGTTTCTTTAATTTTTTTTCAATTTCTATAACACTGATAATATATAGCACCAATTATGTACTGGGCATTTTTTTAAGGGCTTTATATAAATCAACTCATTTATTAATCTCTACAAAACACTGAGAAATGGTGTATTAGTTTCCTATTGCTGCTGTAACAAATGCACAAACTTCATGGCTTTAAGCAACATAGATTTATTACCTTAGAGTTCTGGACACAAGGAGTCCAAATGGGTTTCGCTTGGCTAACATCAAATTGTTAGCGGGGCTGTATTCTTTCTGGAGCCTCTGGGAAAACATTGTCTTTTCTAAATTCTACAGACCACTTGCATTGCTCTGCTTGTGGTACCTTCTTCCATCTTCAAAGCCAACAATGTTTTATCTTCAAATCTCTCTCTGACTCTTTTCTTCCTTCCTCTTCCATATGTAAGAACCCTAGTAGTTATATTGGGTCTACTGGATAATCCAGAATAATCTCCGTATTTTAGGGTCAGCTGACTAGCAACCTTAACTTCGCCTGTCATTTTGATCCCTCTTTACTATAGAACCTAACATATTCAAAGGATGAAGGAACTAGACCATGGACATCTTTGAAAAGCCACTGTTCTGCCTATCCCAGTCAGGGTCTGTTGTTCCTGTTTTACAGATGAGGAAACTGAGATACATCTAGGTGAAGTAACTTACCAAAGTTGCACAGATCCTAATGGTTGGAGCTCGGATACAAACATGGGGAGTTCAGCTCCAGAGTCTATGTTTTGAACCTCACAGATATACAGTCACTCTAATTATTTTTTTAAGTCTAAATTTTCTATGAGATCTTGATCTTGCCAATCAGCTTATGTTCCAGGAACACTGAATGGGATAGTTACCAGAAAATTCCTCTACACAGCTTTTAACTTGTGAATTCTCTGCTCTCTGGGATGGTGAATTGATATTTGATTTTCAAAAGGTGGCAAAAGTGGGGTTGTTCTTTATTTGGTTTGCTTCTCTTTTTCAAAATTATATTTTATTAATTATGCTATTACAGTTGTCCCAATTTTCAACCTGTGACCTCTAACACCCATCACCCCCCTCTCCCTCGGGCAATCCCCTCACCATTGTTCATGTCTGTCAGTCATGTATATAAGTTCTTCGGCTACTCCATTTCCTATACTGTACTTTACATCCCCATGGCTATTCTGTAACTACCTTTTTGTACTTCTTAATTCCCTCACTTCTTCACCCATTCACCCACCCCAGGTCCCATCTGGCAACCATCAAAACACTGTATGTATCCATGATTCTATCTCTGTTTTTCTTGTTTGCTTAGTTTGATTTTTATATTCAATTGTTGATAGACATGTATTTATTTCCATTTTATTGTTCATAGTTTTGACCATCTCTTTCCTTTTAAATAAGTCCCTTTAATACTTCATATAATAATGGTTTGCTGATGATGAAATCTTTTAGGATTTTTTTTATCTGGAAAGCTCTTTATCTGCCCTTCCATTCTAAATATTAGCTTTGCTAGGTAGAGCAATCTTGACTGTAGGTACCTGCTTCTCATGACTTTGAATATTTCCTGCCAATCCCCTCTAGCCTGCAAAGTTTTTTTTTTTTAAGAAATCAGCTGACAGTCTTATAGGAATTCCTCTGTAGGTAACTAACTGCTTTTCTTTTGCTGCTTTTAAGATTCTCTCATTATCTTTAACCTTTGGCATTTTAATGATGATGTGCCTTGGAGTGGTCCTGTTTATGTCTAACCTGTTTGGGATTCTCTGTGCTTCATTAACTTGCACATCTATTTTCTTCACCAAGTTAAGGAAGTTTTCTTTCATTATTTTTCAAATAGATTTCTGATTCCTTGCTCTTTCTTTTCTTTTGGCACACACATGATGCAAATATTAGAATGCTTGAAGTTGTCTCACAGGCTGCTTACGTAAACTTTGTTTTGTTGGATTCTTTTTTCTTTTTGTTGTTCTGGTTAGTTGTTTTTTGCTTCTCTACATTCCAGTTTATTGATTTGCTTCTTGACCTCATCCACTCTACTGTTGATTCTCTGTGAATTGTTCTTTATTTTAATTAGTGTATTCTTCATATCTGATGAGATTTATTTTGTGTCGTTGAGGTTCTCACTAAGTTCCTTAGCATTCTTATAACCAGAGTTTTGAACTCTGCATCTGATAGATTGCTTATCTCCATTTTGTTTAGGTCTTTTTCTGGAGTTTTGATTTGTTCTTTCGTTTGTGCCATATTTCTTTCTCTCCTCATGTTGGCAGCCACCTTCTGTTTGTTTCTAAGTATTAGGTAGGGCTGCTATGACTCCCTGTCTTGGAAGCATGGCCTTATATAGTTGGTGTACTGTAGGGTCCAGTGGCACAACCTCCCCTATCACCCAAGCTGGGTACTCGAGGTGTACCCTTCATCTGCACTGAGTACATCTGCCTCTTGTAGTTGAGTCTTTGTTGCTGTTGGCAGATGAATAGGAGGGATTTACCCAGGCCAGTTAGCTGCAAGGACTGGCTGTGTCCACTGACCATCAACCTCTACCCTCCATAGAGAATCAGCTGTGCAGGGGCAGGTGGTGGTGCTCTGATGTGATCTGTAGCTGCCACTGGATACACAGCCTCTGGGGTTTCCCAGGTGGTATAGGCCAAGGTCAGCTCCCATAAGTATTTTGCCTTGGACCATCCTGCATGAGCTATACAGCAATCTGAGATGACTACTACTTGTCTGGGCTTAGAGGTTCCCAGGCAAAGACACGCTGTGAATCTAGGCTGGCTGCTGCTAGTGCTGGGCCTGGGGACATTTCACAAAAAGTATGAGGGCTGTTGTTTGTTTGAAAGGATTTAGGAAGTTGCAAAGCATGAGCCAAGACCAGTCATTCATATGGAAAAGTCACTGTTACCAGTTTGGGTGGCATTGTAAGTTGGATGTGATAAACTCTGAGGGGATCTTCAAGGGAGGGCAAACAGTGTTAGCCAGGTTTATGGAGTGTCAGATATGGCACCTGACTGCTGGCTCTGTGGCTGAATGGGGGTAGGGTTCAGAAAAGGGACAATGGTCTCTGCCCACCTTTCTCTCTGACAGAAAGATGTCCCCAGCTCTTGCCTTGATGCCAGACACTTCAGTTCCTCCTCATATGTCACTGGTGCTTTTTAAGCTGTTACCCCAGTGCTGGAGCTTAGAGGGAGTGAGTCTCAGTAAGCCAATGTGTACGTTCTCTAAGAGGAACTGCTTGGTATTCCATAAATTTCTTTCACTGACTCAGTCCCCATTGTTTCTTTCTTTCTTTTTTTTTTTTTTTGCAGCCAGAAGTTATGGGGACTTATCCTCCTGGCACTGGAACCCTGGGCTGTGTTACCTGATGTGGGGCTGTGGCTCCTCAGTTCCAAGATATCCCTCCTGAATTTTTACCCACCACATGAGATGTGGGACTAGCCCATTCTGCATCTCCACCCCTCTTACCAGTCTCAATGGATGTGGTTTCTTTAATTCCGTAGTTGTCAGACTTTCATTCAACTCAATTTCTGATGATTCTGAGTGATAGGTGTTCTCTATTTCAGTTGGAATTTTGATGTGGTTGTGCAAGGAGGTGACCCATACATACCTTGCTGCCATCTTGACTGGAAGTGGTCTGTTTCTCTTTAGACCCAGTTAGTTGTCAGCTATAATGGGGAAATTGAGTCAATCCAGCAGTGGGTCCTGACTATTTGTTTGTGTGTGTGTCAAGTACTCTTTGGTATCTGGTAAATTTGATAGACTTCTTTCTTAAACAATGTAGATAGTATGCCCTGGCCAGGTGGCTCAGTTGGTTGGAGCATCTTCCCCTGTACTAAAAGGTGGCAGGTTCAATCCCCAGACAGTGCACATACCTGAGTTGAGGGGAGCATGAAGGAGGCATTGATTGATATTTCTCTCTCATACAAATTTTTTTTCACACACACACACTCTCTCCCTCAAATCAATAATAAAAAATATCCTGGGGTAATGTTTAAAAAAATAAAAAAAATAAAAAGTGCAGAAAAATATGCACAGAAAATAAAGTGCATAGAATTATAAGGAAACCAATTATATTAATATATGGTTATCAAAACATTAAAAAAATACCAAATTTGTATCATAGCAATATGTGGTTTTTTATTAAGAAATTTAACAACAAGATTTAGTGTTGTGTCTAATAACTATGTAATTTCAATTAGTGATGCATGTAGACAATATATTGAGATGTCTGCAATGATTGTAATGAGATATGCAAATGCAAATATATGTGACTTATATTGGTGATACAGTCATAGATCCTGCAAATACTATGTGATTTAGTGCCTCCATTTATAATGCAAGTGAATGCTAAATTTCAGAGAAAATGGGGATGAACTATTTCCCACTCAAGTTCATGGAGTCTTTGAAGTCCATACACATTCCAGGTTAGGAACCTGGTCTAGTACCTCATTGGTATGGTTTATTTTAATTTGATAGGTTCAATCCATATCAGTCAAGACTCCACTATAGGTACTCAGGGTGGAGCACTGAAAAAACAGGTGTGGTCTTGCAAGGAATGTGTAGATGGCTTTGGGTATTATGGTCTATGATGAGTAGACAGATTTCTTTAAAGCTTTTGTTCCCTCTCCCAGTGTGCATGTGTTCTAACCATTCAATCTGACTGTGAGCTCTTGGAAATCAGGAGTGATTCTTAGACATACTTCTTGCTAGGCCTTCAGTGTTAGGCAGTGAAGAAATAGGAGGTTCAAAGACCAGTATTTCCCAAAGTGTGGCATGGGCCTCACTGGCGATACACAAAATGATTTTTGGTGGTACATGGAGAAAACATTTTCTTATTCTTAGGAATTTATTTCAGTGTGTATAAGAAAACATATATAACTACCCACCTCAACAGATGATTGAGGTTATTATTGCTTAATA
>PVKM010053160.1:0-10085 GCA_004027735.1 Carollia perspicillata
CATGGAAATCTGTTTGCTAAAATATGTGTGAAATCTTTTAAATAGGCAACCCAAAGGCACTGTGCTAATGGAATGGTTCTCCTTATTTCTGAAAGAAGAATAAAGATCTAGTGTTTATAATCTGCAGTCAGATTGTACTAGAATATAAAATGGTAAAAAATTATCACTATATAGTAGCTTAGTATTTAGAGTGGAAAGAATTACTGATTGCAATACACAGGAATTTCCATTGTGGTCTGTGGGAGATCTGAAATATCAATACTCGGCAGTTTTCCAGCTAGGGCAGAGACAAGAAGTGGGGCTGTGCTGTAGTCAGATGACTAATGGACGCTCCAATGGCAGAAGAGAGTTCCAGACCTTTAGATGTTGCAGATCATGGGGCTCAGTAACTGTTACCATTGGGAGACTGTTTCACTTTTATTCTGCCAAAGGACATTAATAAACATCTTGCTCTTGCCAAAAAGATTGACAATAAAAGAAACTTATTGAAATAATTTAAAATCTATAAATCCCTTTCAACTGAAACTATATATTGGATGTGAATTAAAAAAATCAAAACTCTATTTTCTGTTTATTTTATACATTAATATCTTAAGCTAGGTCAAATAGCAAATTAAATGTAAACTAAACCACTTAATCAAGTAGAGTTAGGCTGGACAGGATTCAGATGCGTTAGAGAGTAAGAAGGAATTTATCTATGCCTCTGTTTATGTTTCAGGGCTTCATTTTAAAAAATAAAATGGTATCCAACTTTAAAAAATAGTTTTGTAAATATTAAGTATTTTCAATAAAAATATTTTGAAATTGTGGAGTAAACATTTTAATACTAAAAATGCCTAGTATATAAAATTTAATATTTTATAATATTAATATTTTTATTATTAAGAATGCATCATCCATGCATACTTTAATAATGAAATATTAGACACAAATTCCCATATATTTTAAAAACATTGGAAGCATCATTAGCACTATAGAAATTCAAATAAAAGTACTAAATATGTAAACAGTAACAACTGGGAAGTCAGGGGAGATTACGTTTCCAGACATAATAACCTGCTTAAAATTATGGTTTATATATCTGGTGATTGCTCACTCATTAGTAACTTACATACTCATGATCTAATCATTCCATTTCTTATTCATCCTTGTTTATAACTTTTTATTACTTAATCAAATCATTAGGTCACACAGTTTATAAACATTCTTCTTAAGTCTTCCATGAAAGTGATCTATTTTTTTATTAACTTCCATATACTTGTTCCCTGGACCATTCACTTGAAACTTCCTAATGTGCCAAACTGCTATTTATCTGTGTTATTCTATGATTTAACCTCCTATGGATGTTGTGTTGTGGTGAAAGAATTATTATTAGAAAATTCAAAACCTATTTTTGCTGTCTCATTATTGCTTGGTTTAGACTGGGTAAGACACTTTCTCATCTTTGATTTATTTGTTCTTAGAATGAAAGATTTGTTACTTATGGTCTCTGATTTTTTATTTATTTTATTTGATCCCACTGTTTCCATTAATTTAGGATAAGTTTAAATAATAACTTGTATTATGGTCAAATGAATAGAGTTTAACATTTATTTCACTTAAGTTTTCTTCATATCTAAAATTACCCTACCCTCTGGAAATCTACTGTTCTACCATCTGATCACATACTCTGTAGCTTTTGAACATTGTTATTGCCTTTATCTCCCATGGGTATTTCAGGTGAACTGACTATGCAATTAAAAAATAAATTTCTTAAAAATAACTGACTGTCAAAGATTTTACTAACATATGGATGACCAATAATTTTCCCAGTATCATTAACTGAAAAGTGTGTCTGCAATGATTTGCAGCTCTGACACTGTCAAAAATGGAGTTTTTGTATTTGTATTTATCTATTTTTTAGGGCACAGTGTTTTGTCTCACTGTTTACACTGCTTCACTGTCTTATTACTGGAGTTTCAAATTATGTTTTGGTGTCTAGTAAGGATAATCTAGCCGCATTTCTCAAGTACCTTGACCTTTCTTGACCATTTGAATTTCTACATATATTTCAGAATTTACTCTTAAGTTCCACCAAAATGACTTCTTTTGTTCTTGATTGGAGTTGCACTGAATTTACAGATCAAACTGGGGAAAATGATGTGTTTATAATACTGGGTCTTCCAATCCATGAACATGCTATATCTCTTTATTTATTTAGTTCTCTAATATTTTTCTGTACTTTTAGATAACATTCCCATAAATATTGAACACATATTTTATCAGGATTAATTCTCAGTCCTTTATATTTATTTATCATATTGTAAATTATACACACATTAATATCATTCCACTAATAGTGTATTGTACCTTTGTATGTATTGTGATTTTTTAATACAATCTGCTAACTGCTACCTTGTGTATGAATATACTTTGAGCATGGGAAGAAGTTGGGTTCTTTCAGAGAGAGTTGATATTCACTTCTGTCAGTCATCTTGGAGCACGGAATCTAGGGTATTTTAAACTAAATTTTTGGGTTGAGTGTTGTGTGGACTATCTTATAATATGAAGTCAGCCTATCAACCTCTATAATAATCAAGTTATGGTTACAAATCAAATTCTTAAGAGTGATCTATCTTTTGTGACAGGTTTCAAGTCAGTTAATTGCCCAGCAGTACCCAGTGGGAGGAAGAGTGTTTCTAGCTCATCCTTACAAATTGGTGTAACCTTGTAGATGGTCACCAGCTTTATAGCAGACTTCAATTATACTTACCAACTCAGGCTCTGGAATTGAACCTTCACAAGTTCTTTACATTTGCAAAAACTGGTGCTCACACTCACTGAGTTCAGAATAATTCATCAGGAAAGACCAAGTTGAGTTCCCCTTTATTTTTGATTTGAGTCCTTACATTTTTGCCAGCTGGATGCAGTTAAGAATATTTTAATATAATATTTCACAGTGACTCAACTTGGGTACTTAGACCACCATGTTACCTGAAGCAGAGTGCCCGTATGTTTATTTATGAAATATTAGTGATTATATATAAGTATGTTCTTAATTAAAAGCAGTATTTAAATTTTAAAACCAGAAATAGGATACTAATTATAATATATATCTATATAATTATTATATTCAAGATCTGTTCATGGAAAACCATTAGAAATATGACAACCCAATAAGGAACAAACACTGGATATGTTATGGCTCTCAAATATAGTTCCCCATTACAAGGAAATATGGCTTTCTCAAAGAATGCTGATTTTAGCTACAAGACAGAAATATAAAGCAAACCTGGAGGATTTCAGTGAGCCAGCATTCAAGCATTTATCATCCCTATTATTCTGTGTAAAAGATATGGAGATCAACGCAAAAGAACTCAAGTTTTCCAAATATTGGATAATGTGAACATGGAAGACAGTAATTAATGGTAATTGTATAAAGCACATTAAAATTATATTCTGACTTTATAGTGGAGAGGGAGAGAGAGAGTGAAAGAGAAGCAAAAAGATGAAAAAGGAGAAAAAGAGATCTGAAGGAGTAAGGAAATTCATTGACCACCACTGGCATTGACACCCAGTCCTTACTCTTCAAATCAACAACTAAAATGAGAGAATCAAGCATTTATTCTGGATCTCCTGTATAATATTTCATTCACACTATCCACATAACCTTAGATGATCAGGGAGAGAAATTTTTTCTTTGTAAAATTATTCCAGCTGATAATTAAGAACAGAATAATGAAATGAAAACAATCACAATTTTGCTACTGCTAATGGAATAAGCGATGTAGGCATTAACCATCAATGGATAAACAAAGAGGTAAAAAACTGATGGGGATTTTTACAGAAGAGTAGTACTCAATCTCCCAGGGTCAGCATTAGCATCAGTGAAACAGGCGGAGCAGTACGTTGTGCGCTTCCTGGTGTGGTACAACGTGAAGCGCACGGAATCACCGATATTCTGTTTAAGCTGAACCTGAGACTAACTAAGCCTCTCGAGTTTGCTTAACTTTTTAAGAAATACAGAGACCAAGGGAACAATTTAAATAATGACAAAAGATGCAAATAGAGAATTTGAGGAGCATTCTTCTAATCACTTGTCCTAGTTTTTCAACAGCCAAAGGCAGAAAATCAATAATGAGGGTATGCTTTATATAAAATAACAAGTGGACACAAAAAGTCAATATATGTAAATATTATTTGTAGACTTCTTCAAACAAACCAAATGTAAAAAATATTTTAAGCAATTGTAGAAATGTAATTACATATCTGATCATTTGATTTCAAATTTTCATTTGTATGCTCAGCACTTTGGAATCTTTTTAAGGCTTAAGATTCTGATTCCGTAGTTTTCAGGGAAGATGAAATACTGTATTTCTAACAAACTACCAAATTCTGCGGCTTTGGGTTAGCAGACTATGATTTGAGAAGCAAGGTTTTAAACAATATTAATAAATAATTTTTAAGTTGCTTGGGTGTAATTAATTTATTATAACTAAAAAATAAATTATCCCCTTCTTAAAGTATTGTTTTACATGATCAGGTATGCATACTAAACTGCATCAGTTTGAAATTTGCCTTAGGATAATTCACCAAGGAAAAGGGTAAAGATGAAAACTAACATAAGAAGCAAATGAGCAAAATTTTGATGATTGCTATATCAGGCCCATGGGTATGTAAGGATCATGACACAATTTTCTTCATTCCTTTAATGATTTAAAGTAAAATTGTGATTTTAAAAGTAGCAAATAATCTTAAGTTAAAACATAATCATTTGATGATTATTTGAGATAATATAAATAACATACTTTTTTTTCTTATCATAGGAGTTAAAGGTAATGGCACTCCCAAAAAACCGCAAGCTATCTCCTGGAGAGGTCAGACGGATGCATAGAAGTCTCTGGGGGTTTATACTATTCTGGAATTATGTAATTACTCATCCTAATAAAACAAGCAAACCAGAGGATCATCTCAATAGTTACAGGAAAATAATAAATTTGACAAAATTCAACACTCATAATAAAAACTCTCAGCACATGAGATATAAAAAGTATACATATACCTATAAAGCATCCTGATAAAAATCATGTAAGACAATTTTAAAGCTAACATAATATTTAAAGGAGAAAAATTGAATGTTTTCCCCCTGATTTGGGAAGGAGGTAAGGATGTATATTCTTACCCATTCTATGCCACTTTGTACTATTCAGTGCAATCCACAAGTAAAAAGAAATTGAAGGCAAACAGATTAAAAAGGAAGAAATAAGATTTGTTTTATTTGTAGATAACTTGACCATCTATGTAGAAAATCATAAGGAATTAACAGAGGACAACTAAAACTAATAACTGGTTATAGAATATAAAGTCAATATATAAAAATCAATTATGGAGCAAAGTTTAAGGCTTCAACTACTTGACTTCAAGTCTTTACATGAAGCTATAGTAATCAGGATAGTCTTATATTGACATGACTATAAACATACAGATGAACAAAATAGAATACATACACACAGTCAACAGAATTGTGATCCAATTCCCAAGGCAATTCAATGTGAGAGGATAATCTCTTCAACGTATGAGACTGGAACAAAAAATTTTTGCCCACCATTTTTTTAACAGAAATATATAGAAATGAATTAAAGAGCTAAATTTGAGACTTAAAAATATGAAATTTTAAGATAAAAACTTTGGAGAAAAATCTTAGTGACCTTTGATTAGGGGAATCATTTTAAAATAGGACATAGTTTCCCCACAACTTATAAAATATCATTTGATAAATTGGTCTTTGTCAAAATTAAAATGTGTGATATTCAAAAAGTACCCTTAAAGAAATGAAATGGTAAGGCACAGATTGAGAGAAAAATATATTTTTTAAAGAAATTGTATTCAGTTTTATGAAATAAAGGAACAAAAAGAAAAAATTAAAAAAACCTTTTCTAACTCATATCAGGAGGACAAATAACCTAATTAGAACATGGTCATAGTTGAACAGACATATAGCCAAAGAAAATATGGATTGCAAATAAGCACATGAAAAGATGTTCAATATCATCACTTACTAGAGAAACACAAGTCAAAACCACAGTGAAATGCCTCTACACACCCATTAGAACAATTACGTCTGACAACACCAAGTATCAGTGGAATAGCTGTACCTCTTATATATTTCTAGTGGAAACTGGTAAAGCATTTTTGAAGAACAATTGGAAAGTGTTCTTTTTTAATAAAGCAAATAAGAGGAAATATTTTTCAATAATCAAATAATTCACTTATAATATTAAATTTATTTATAAGTAGGTAGATCAGTCTTCCCTGAGTTTATGTGAGAAACCCAAACTTTTTGAAATTTGAAATTGTAAATACAGAAGTAGAACAGGAGAGTTATTTCTGTGATTAGAAGTTTACATGTTTCATGTTACAACTATCTTTCAGGAAGTATCTTTTAGAAAGGTGATCTCGCTATCTCATAATGTGTTGAGAACGTTTAGTGTTTTCTACTGTGACTTTCCTTTTTCTTTTTATTTCCGCAGGTGTTGACAGTGCCTCTGATCCTTTTGTTTCTTGTAAATGTTTTTTAAATTTATTGAGAAAACATTAGTTAAAATATACAGGTTTGAAGTGTACAATCCTACTATACTTCATCTGTACATTGTGCCGTGTGCCCGGGTCCTTGTTGTTTTTCAAATTTCACTGTGCCTAGTGCGGTATAGATGTGCAATCTGAATGAATGTAGGTGTTCATTTATTGTAGAATGGATACCCACTCCAAATCCATGAAAGCATTCAATGAAAAAAGAAGATAGATTCATACAGAGCTCATAAAGAGCCCAGTATGCATGCTAGGTATGATAGAAAATGAACCCTTACATGTCCCTAATACTTTCCCTCTCCATTACCCTTTCACCTCTCTCATACACATACCTACATGCATTATTGTGTTTCCTTAAACTCCTATTTATTAAATATATAAAATTAATTCAGGGTACTTAAGTTTCTTTTAAATAATTATTGAAGCACAAATGCTAAGTATGTATATAGTGATAAGCAAAATAGGGTCCATGCTTTCAAGATGTGTAATCACAAATTGTGAAAAGTATTAAAAAGAAAAATAAGTTGCTGAGAGAACTAATAGCAATATGTTCTATCTTTGTTTTACCTATTTAATTTTTTTTCAGTTACAGTTTACATTCAATATTATTCTGTATTAGTTACAGATGTATAGCATAGCGGTAGGAAATCATGCCCTTTACAGAGTGATCCCACTGATGTGTCTCTTCTTTAGATGAGAGCAGAGTTTGGCTAACTTCAGCCCTAGCCTGCTTACTGTTTATTGGAACACACAAAAGTGTCCATTTAATAAATACATTATTTATTTATATGTAGTAGTATATTCCATCAGGTTACAGTTTAGACTTTTAAACTTCTGAATGATGGTGAACCTTTCAGGTAATGCTGAATACCTTCTTTTGATCTATTTGTCTTTGTTGTATACATTAACGTAACCAGATTTCCAAGGTGTGTACAATTTTATCTTCCCCTTGTGTGGATTCATGAGAGAACAAAAGATGAGAATTTGTAAAGCAGATCAAGTTCATTTTTTTAAATTGTCCCTAGAGGATATGTTCATTGATTTCAGCGATAGAGAGGGAGAGAGAAAGAGAGAGAGAGAGAGAAACACCAATTGGTTACCTCCCATCCTATATCCATTTTGGTGCACAGGACGACATTCCAATTAAGTTAGCCACCCAGCCAGGGCAGATCAAGTTCTTTTAAACTTTATTCATTCAGTTAGTCTTTTATTTTCCAAATGTTTACTAACTCCTGAAATGTAGCAGATCCCTGCTCTTTAAGGATGCTCTTTCAAATAGATATGTGTGTTATTGCAAAATATCTTTTTACAATTGTTGACAAATTTCCTTGCCCAGATTTTTTTTTTTGGCTTATAATTATCAGTGAGATTGCTTTCTTCCTTTTACTATTTCACTGAAGTCTTTAATTGCACATTTTATCTCAGTTGCTTTAAGCAAGAAGAAAAAAAGATGGTTTTCAACTGAAAACCATTTTTTTAAATTTATATTTGGAAACATAGAAACTTATCTTTTCCTATGACTTTAGTGAGCATCAGGATGTGTATGGTTTTTCAAGTGCATTTTTTTGTTTCTTTGTTGTATGCCTCAAAATCAAAGAACACAAGCTGTCTTTTTTTGCTTTTATATGTTGTGAGGGCTTAGAAAGGCAGACAAGGTAAATACAATCTACTATTCAATAACTGTAACTTCCAGTAATAGGTAATAAAGATCATACCCAATTACATATTTAAATAAATTCCCAGGTGACTGCATGATAATTTATACTCTGAATTGAGAAGTTCTGCTTTGTATACATTGGTCTGTATAAAATTCAGAATGTCAGTGGTTTTCTATGATGCCAAACGTTTGGATAAAAGAGAAAAGTAAACCATCCATTTATTTTCAAATACTCAACTCTTTCATATCAAGTATCCAGATGTGTGATAAAAATTTAGTTATTTTATTCACACTAGGTAGATATGTCTAAATATAACTAAATAGCTCTATGTGCTTCAAAATCCTTAGTTAAAATGTGAAAATATCACTATGTGGAGTAGAAGAATACATTCTAAACTTTGCAGTAAAGCAGATATAGAACCAAACCCTAAAATTAGCTTTTTCCAGGGCACCTTTTGTAAATGTAGTTTCAATCATACAATTTTAATACACTAAATATTTTGATCTGGATCCTATTAATGTGTGTTTGAAGGTATAAGATTATAGCTATACATTATTATAGTTTAATCTTCAATTCATCACCATATGTTAAACAAGTTAGATCCTTATTACCATCATCAAATACAGATCAAAAAGCTTACATTTATAAATTATTTTTTTTAGTTAAGTCAAAAGATATTTTGTTGATGCCTACATAGATAAAAACTGAGTAAATATACATGCCATCAAATACAGAAATTCTTTGCACTCATTTACTTCATTCTTATTTTCTTTACCACTCTTTATATTGGAAATGAAGTCACTAAATATTTGTGATTAAAATGCAAACAAAGATTCAACTGGGAAATTAAATAATCCCCATACCAATATCTTAACCTTTCATTAGTGCTTTCTAAGATTTGGACATTCCTAACTATTAGTATCTCAGATTAACAAAATATGGAATATTAGTATTTCTGATAAAGAGACACAGGAACTATGCACCCAATACCAGTAAAAACAGATTGAAAGCAGAAACTTTTGCATTGGTCATAAGATTGCAGAAATTATCAATCAGTGGCTTTTAGTTTCTAGTGTCTGAAATTCAAAAGAGAAAGGATAAACTTATATCAAATTATCTGTTTCACACAGAGTCAGGTAAAAATAGGTTTACAGTTGTTCATGTGGAAAATAATACAACAATAAAAATACAAGAATAAACTTATTTTGCGTACTCACTACTGTAAACCTTTTTTTGCCCCACCCTGTGTTTGGAATCCATAAGTGAGACCGATATGCTGTTCTTGCAAGTAACTAGTTAACTGTCCAAAGAACAGTGTGGTTATTATTTACCTAAAAGTATGTTTGGCTTTTATTTATTAAAAGATTCTGACCTGGCAATTGACCTCCTATTCTCAAATGTAGAATCTCCCCATCACCACACCTTTCACCACCAAGGCTCTAGTCTGATTAACAATGAGTATAAATTGCTTTATTTTAAATTTTTTTCTCAATGTGGTTTAACTTAAATTGCATACCAAATGATTATTCAATTTTTATATTTTTTAGGCTCTAGTTCCATGCTCTGTAGTATTCCAAATAAATTAAACCAGAGACATAAGAAGAAAACCAAGTAAAAGCATTCCAATTTAGATTAATATCTGATAAAATGGTTATGGGTCAACAATATTAAATCTACAGTCAAATTAAGATTTGAAGACCATCTTTCATTCTATCCATGATTCATACTTACTACATGGACAAGGTTGGATTTTGGTGGTAACAAGTCATTTTGCAATTCCTGAACCTATTGCATTCTTTGGCTTGATTCAGAAGTTGTAGGAGACTTTAGTGATTTTCTTCACCGATTTTTCTTTTTGGA
>PVKM010053161.1:0-10082 GCA_004027735.1 Carollia perspicillata
GTTTTGTGTCCTAGCATGTGGTCCATCCTAGAAAACATTTCATATGCATTTGAAAAGTATATATATTCTGTGCTTTGGAATTGAATGCTCTGGAAATATCAATTAAATCCATTTGATCTACTGTGTCATTTAAGGCCACTCTCTCCTTGTTGATTTTCTGCCTGGAAGATATATCCTTTGAAGTCACTGATGTGTTAAAATCCTCAACTCTGACTGTATTTCTGTTGATCTCTCTCCTTTTATGTCCATCAAGATTTTCTTTACATATTTAGGTGCTCCTGTGTTGGGTACCTCAGCATTTACTAGGGTTATATCCTCTTGTTGGATTGCTCCATTTATCACTATGTACTTTCCTTCTTTGTCTCTTACTATAGCCTTGGTTTTAAAGATAATTTTGTCAGATACACTTTAGTTTGCCATGGATAATGCTTACTTTTTTGTCCAAATTTTTGAGAGAAAAATAAGGATACACATTATACATGGATAGTACTAATTCCCATGTTTAATGCAAATTATATGTGGGAATTAGTACTAAAACACGGCAACACATTATATACAACAAAATACGGTAAGTATTGCTACCCCAGCTTTTTTCCCCATTTGCATGAAATATGTTTTTCCAACCCTTTTAGTCTGTGTGTATCTTTTGATCTGAGATGACTCTCTGGGACGCAGCATACATATGGGCCTTGTTTTCTTATCCATTCAGCTACTCTATGTCTTTTCTTTGGAGAACTTAAGCCATTTACATTTAAGGCGATTATTGAAAGATACTTACGTAGTGTCATTTTATTGTTAGACAGTCTTCCTCTTTTTTTCCCCTTTCTCTTTTTCTTCTTCTTAAAGCAAGGCCTTTAACATTTGTTGCAGTACTGGTTTGGTGTTAACAAACCCCTTAAACTTTTTCTTGTCTGGTAAACTCCTTATTTCTCTTTTGATTTTAAACAATAGCCCTGCTGGGTAAAGTAGCCTTGACTGTAGGTCCTTGCTTTTCATCACCTTGAATATTTTGCACCACACTGTTCTGGTTTGAAATGTTTTTGTTGAGAAATCAGATGCCAGTCTAATTGGTGCTCCCTTGTAGGTAACTATCTGCTTTTGCCTTGAGGCATTTAGTATTCACTCCTTGTCTTTAAGCTTTGTAATTTTAATTATAATGTGTCTCAGTGTACTACTTTTTGGTTCCAACATTTTTTGGGACTCCTTGAACTTCCTGGACTTGTGTGACTTTTTCCTTCATTAGCTTAGGGAAGTTTTTAGTCATTATTTCTTCAAATGCGTTCTTGATCCCTTACTTGCTGTCTTCTCTTCGTGGTATTCTCATGATGCTGATGTCATACTTCATGTTGTCGAAAATGTTTGTAAAATCCTCATTTTTAATTTGTTTTTTCTTTTTGTAGCTGTTCCTGATTGTTTTTCTACCTCATTTTCCAAAAACACTGATTTGATCCTCTGCTTCATTTAACCTACTGCTTATTCATTCCAGTGTATTATTTATCTCAAATATTGCATTCCTTATTTTGATCAATCCCTTTTTTCTGTTTGTTTGTATGTGTTTTTCTATGCTATTGAGTATACTTGTAATCATTACTCTAAATCCCTCTCTGAAAAATTGCTTATCTCCATTTAATCTAGTTCTTCTAGAGAATTCCCTTGTTCTTTCATTTAGGGTCTGTTTCTTTCTCTTCCCATTTTGGAGGCTTCTTTGTATTTTTTGCCTTGGATATTGAAATAATCACCCATCAAAGTGATTTGTTTTTGTCTAATCATTCTGCAATCAGTAGGCAGGCTTAATCACCACAGAGTACAGCAAAGTAATTCCTGTGGGCAGGGCTATTGCTTCCCCTCAGGCTGATGCCACTTGGAGAGGAGTGCTCTGCCCGAGAAAGATGGCTTCTGTAGTATGGGCATCATCACAGGGATCCTGGTGGCTGTTCCGTCATTTCTCTCCCCCAAACCACCAAAGCCAGATTCTCCTCAAACATTTTTAGTCCACTCTGCCTTCCCTCTGCCAAAGCCCAGATAAATGGCTGCAAATGAAATTTTGTGCACTGGCCCTTTAAGGAGTTCTCTGAGTCTTTAGCTCTGTCTCCCTGGAAGACAGAAACTCTGCTGCTTTTCACAGTTGGATGTTATCTGGGTTCTTTTCTGGCTCAGGTATAGTAGGCTGTGGAGCCCAGCTAAGGGCTTAGACCAACACTTCTCAGCGGGAACCCCATGGCCATGGAAACATCCCTCTGGAACTTCAGCTGCCACCTGTGGGAGCCCAGACAACTCTCTCGCATCTCCCCCACACTTTCTACCAGTCACATTGCGGTAAAGTGGTTTCTTCTGTCTGTCCTTGGTTATAAAGCTTCTCTCCAGCTCATGTTCAGTTGGTCATTCTGGATGGTGTCTCTACAATTTAGTTGTATTCCAGATTAGTTGTGGGAGGAGGTTGTTGTCGCTTCTACTTACTCGTTGGCCACCTTGGATCTCTCCATCCTTACTGATTTCATTGGAAAAAATATTGGTGAGCAAACCTAAGGGGAAACTAGACAGTTTCCATTGTTAGCAGTTCTATGGGAACAAATTTGAAATACATACACTTTTTGCTTTCCTAAGCTTTGTGTAACTCAGTTGTATATTTCAGGAGCCATGAATGTGTTAAGAAAGGAACCTAATGCACAGAAGAAGCCAGATTAACCAGGGAAACAATGCTACAGCATATGTTGTTTTATCCATTGAACAATCCAAATGGGACATTGTGATGACAGAGACTGAAATTAATTTCATAGGAATTAACATGTGTGGGTGTTTCACACATGCAAGTACTGAACAGTTCCCTTGATGGTAAAACAAACTGTGGGTATTGAGAGGGACATAAATTGAAACTCACAGCTCCTTACAATCAATTGAGTTTTACATGAGCCTTGATTTGATTATTCTCACAAAATTATACAATGTTTCATCTACCAAGACATGGTGGTTAAAATAATGACAGATATTTTGCTAAGGCCAGTGTGGCTCAGTTAGTTTGGCATAGTCCTGCAAAAACTGGATTGTCACTGGTTCAATTCCCAGTCAGGACATATGACTGGGTTGCAGGTATAGCCCCTAGTCAGGGCACTTACAGAAGGCAACCAACCAATTCATGTTTCTCTCTCACATTGATGATTCTCTCCCTCTCTTCTCCTCTCTTTAAAATAAAAGAGAACTTTTTTACAAATGACATTTTTAAACAAAATTGATACTATTTTGATATTACTCAAAAATGTATTTAACTTGAAGAAGCATTGGTATACTTGTATATATTCACTTTTCATTCACCACATTATTGTGCTGTTTTGCACTGGTGTTTATATTAAAAATTATTCCATAAATTTGAAAGTTTTTTTTTTTTTTTGGTCTGGAGAGATATCAGTGTCCACCAGAGAAAGTAGATCAGGCATTTAAAATGTTATGGAATGTTTTATGTTCTAATCCATTCAGAAAAAAAAAAAAAACTTTATGAGAATCACTATGTAACGTCTTGAGAATTTCAATTGAAAATCTGATTTGAAACTTATTATTTGGATCTATGATGATAAGCATATTTTTATAAAATGAGTGTGTATATATATAAAACCTTTTATATGAGCAACTGTGACAGAAATTCAAAAACATTTGTCCTAGTCCTTAAGGTCTTATAAAGTAAAATACATGGTGTTTTAATGTTTGACCTAATTCTTGCCAATTATATTGCAACAAGATTTATCTCAATATGGCCACAAAACTTGCAACTTATAATGTGTTGTATACTTTGGATTTAGGTAATAGAAGTTACCATAGCCACCTAAACAATAATATTGGGCTAGGCAACATTTAGGGTCTTTTGTATAATGAAATTCTGATAACATAGCATATCTCTATTTTATAATACATTCACTTGACTTTTCCAATTTGATTTTAGGTTTTTTTTTTTTTAAAGACAGGATGCTATTTTAATGTATTTTTCTGTATTTTTGTGATGCTTTGTACTCACAACATTATTTTCTAACTGGTAAAGTTTGTTTTTCTTCTTAACATCTAAAGATTTATACAAATCATCAAATATGGAGCAAGCAAAAATATTGTAACCATTGGACTACTAGGCAAAAAATAAACTGTTGGCCAAAATATTATATCATAATAATCTAATGTATATCAGGAAAGGTATTTTTCACATCACAGGCTTAACTAATAGACTCTGAGGTCTAGAGAATGTGCAATATTGTGTCGAGGAACCACATTATACAAAAATATGTAAGGTTTAAGCCCCAAATTACTTATTGTAGCCTAGATTAATGCTCACCAGGTGTCAATCACCTATGGATTTAGGCTATTTATCTTATTTTATTTTTTTCATATATTTTCTACTTTCTTTTTGTTTTATTTCATCTTCTTATTTATCTTTCTCTTTTATTACCTTTGTTTGAATTATTGTTTACAGTAAGTTTTAAACTCTACTTGTTAAAAAGTGATGCCTTCTCTTACTAGTATTTTATTTAGCCTATAAATATTAATAGGTATGCTTGGCATATCAAATGATCAAGGATTCATAATGGGTAGCATTAGATCCAGCAGCCAACCTAGAATACTTAACTTACTTAGATTACCCCCCGATATGTATGCTATCGTTGTGATAAGTTTTAGTTTTATTTTGTTTTTATATATTGTTGTTTAATACAGTCAATATTTACTTAGAATTGGTCTCTTGTGTACCATCTTCTTTGCTTATCATTTCTTCTGTATTGCAGAACTTTATGTCTCAAGAAGAGTATTTTGAAGTGTCTTCGAATAGGCTGTACTTTTGGAAAACTGTCTATTTCCTCCATTTTATGTATATGTATATATAAATAATATGGAAATGCAAAGTCCTTAGGACAACAAAGACAAATGTGAGTCATAAAATAAAAACTGGAAAACAATTCCCATCAGAGACTAGCTGATATTATTAATTAATACAATGTAAGGAAAAAAGTATGGACAGATAAAACAAGACAGAGTCCGGAAACACATCAGCAATATATAATAACTTGTTTCCAATTAAGTCACTATTGCAGTTGAGTAAAGAAATAATATAATGCTGGATTACTTGATTTTCTGTATAATTTGAGGTGGATAATATACTTAAATATGAAAGGTAAAACAATAAACTGTCTAGGCAAAATTAAGGGAATAATGTTTACAGTTTTGAAGCAAGAAATATCTCTTAAACCTGAGAGTTTCCTATTGCTGCTATAAAATCACCGCAAAAACTGAGGCTTTAAACAATACAAATATCAATTCTGAGGGTTAGAAGTTCTAAAATCAAGATAAAGGCAAGACTGTATTTTTTCTGCGTACTCTAGGGAAGTATTTGTTTCCTTGCATTTCCTCAGTTCTGGTGGTCACCAATGTTTTCATTAATGGCCACTTCCCCCATCTTCTTGGATCTTTCTTTCTTTTAAGGGCACTTATGATTTTATTTGGCCCACCGTGCCATCCAGAATAATCTCTGCCTCTCAAGATCCTGAACTTAATTATATTTTCAAAAATTTTTTGTTACCCACGAGGTAACATATTCACAGATTTAGGAAATTAGAATGTGGACACATTTGGGGGTGCCTTCTGGCCTCTAAAGATTTATGTCCATTTACATATAAAGAGCATTCATCCCATCACAACATACCAAAAAGTCTCACACCATTACAGCAACACTTGTGGTCCAAACTATGATTACCCCTTGAAATAAAACTTTACTCCATCTGTGGGCTGTAAAACTAGAAAACAAGTTATCAGCTCCCAAAATACTGTGGTGAGAGAAGCATTGGATACAAGCCTTAGGCAATTCCCTTTCAGAATTGGAAACAATGAAAGGAAAAAAGGAGCTACTTGTCAAACGGTTTTAAAATCAGGCTAGGCTAACAGTGCTGTTTCCTTCCAGGTCTAGTAATAATCTCTTGTGGTTCTCGGGTATATCCTCTGGCTCCTGGCTCCGTCCTTGAGATCACCCTTCTTTTTTTATGTTTCTCCTTGGACATATAGAGTACAGTTAACAATAGACTAATAGTACTATACTTGAAGAAAAAGAAGTAAATTTAATTGCATACTCTCTAAACAGCTTCTTAAATTTTTATGTCTACCTTGCTGTAATGGATAATAACATGTTCGTGACAGTTAAAACTCGAGAAGATAGATACAACCTCCTCTGACTCTATTTTCCTCGGAGTAAGCCAAATGAAAGATCACCCAAAATAAACACACATGTAAAACTATAAACATGATTAAACAAAGATAAGAGAAAAATTGTTGATTGCTTGCCAATCAAATTGTTAACAGATTGAGAAGCAAGAAAATAAAATCAAATTTGAATGTTTATCTCATTTGTACTTACATGATTAGTGTCAGAAGTTTAAAGTCAAGATTTCAGTTTTTACTCTATTACATATCAGTGAACTAATTTGTGTATTATTCTTTTCTCAGAAACAAAGTTTTCTTTTCAAATGTCTTCAAATTTTAATCTGTATGAGTGGTGGTAAATGTTCGGTTCCATAGAACTATGTAAACCAGGACTTGAGTACAAAGATCAATTGATTTTTTGTTTGCTGGTTGAAAGTGATTCTTCTTGAGACAAGGAAACTGAAATTTTTACCCTGTGCCTAAGTTAGTGTCTATCTAGGTACATATGTATTATTCTATATAGTTTTATAACTCTTTTCATTTATACAATATAAAATATAAAAATATTGTGTCTTACATGTATATCTGTGAAATATAAAGTATCTTAGTATCTAAAGTGATGTGATATTCTCTAAACTTGCAGAACGAAACATAAAGATAGATTACAGATAATAGGCAAATAATGGATAGATAGATAGAGGCATTCATAGTGCCTTTTGTAAAGATATAGCAAAAAGTATTATGACTGACATAATTTTGCCTGGATATTTTGCAGACATAAATTCTGAACTACAAATATTCAGAAGATCACTGTTAAGTCTTTTGTGCTCACTTGGCTGATTATGATTTCTATAAATAAATCCTGAGAACTCCCTAATTTAATAACATTCAGACCCTCAAGAACCAAATGAAATTTTAATAGCTAAAATTTTAAAATTTTTAATTAAAATTTTTTTTAATTTTTAAAAAATTAAATTTTTTTAATTTTATAAGGTGGTTGCATATGTGTATTGTTCTCTGGTACCAAAGTCACAGTGAAATTTAACTGATCACAGTGATCAGCCGAATATCTTCAGATTAAGCATCAACAATAAAAGCACTTGTATGTATGCCGATTTTGACATATAGTAAAGAACAATAAGACACTCACCCTCGACATACACACACACATATACACAACAACATTATAGCTCTTTAAAAATGCCTGTTATGCTGACCTGAACACTTGCTTTATTTGGGGTTAGCCTAACACTGTAGATTGATAGGACTGGTAAAATTATAATATAGATTCTTGCCATTATATGAAAAACATAAAACCAAAATATTAAGTACCATCATTACAATCATTATATAATTTATACAATGCTAGCTACTGTGAAAAGCGATGCCTACATTTGAATGGTTTAACATAGTGATCATTTAATTATCATCCAGATTACAGTCCTATGTGGTTTTCTAGGTTTTCAGCAAAGAAGAAAGGGGTGAGCTCTGCTCTAGCAGGTGCTTCTATGTGTGACCACTCTGCTGATGGAGCAGTGAAGTGAGGGTGCCCAGGACTAGGATTTCCCATCAGTCTCAGCTTAGGAGTGAAACACACCACTTGTGTGAATGTTTCCTTACAGCAGACTAGTCCCTAACCCCATCTAGATGCAAGAGTGTGAGGAGGATAAAGTGGGGGCTGGATAAAACAGTCCTGGTTAAGTTAGTCATTTACAAGCAATACATATATTCTACAAAGGGGAGATTACAAGTTTTGGTGGACAGTGAGAGTCAGATTTAATTTTCCATTAATTGTACAGATACACAACTGTGCCTGACCTTTTGTGCCCAGAGCACGCTCAGGCTCTCTCAAAGGAAACAACCCCAAATCTCATTTCAACCACTGCATCAGGCACACATTCTGAAACCTCTGACACATCTGTCACTTCTAGATAGGCTTTTCTAGATGCAGTAAACTCTGAACTAAAATATAACCCCTCAAATAAAAGAGGTGAAGGGATGAAACAATGATAGTAAGCAGTTTTCAGTCCAAATGAGAAACAGAAAGACACATCCCCCCTTTTGTTCATAGAATAGATAAATCCTATGCATGAAATAATCAAATCCATTGTCTTGAAGAAAGGAAAGTGTTTATTGGAATATGACCTGCTCTCTGTGGGGGAATCCCCAGTACTTGTCCATGGTCCCTGTTTGCTATTTGGGAAGCAACTTCCTTGTTGATTATTTCTAGTGACTGACCTACTCGCTCCTTACTCAAGTTTGAGGGCTCGTCATTATTTTTACATCCCCCCCAAAATGGTGGCTTCAAGATAGGAATACATTACCAATATATTTTTACTCAGAGATTTGTGAACTTCCTTTTGTTTGCTGGTTCCATGTGTACATAACCATACTTAGAGTTCTTTCCTTGGCATAATCACTAAAACAGATTTCTTTGCCTTCTTGCTTTTCCAAAGCCTTACGTTCATCTATTATTGGGAGCTTAATTTGAGGCCTGAAAAAACAAGATGGCATGGAGAGGTAGCATCCTTAGTCTGAAATGTGGGCAGTTTATATGTGAGAATTCTGAATAAAATTTTGTTGCTCAGAGGATTTTTTAGAATCTCAGATTGTTGGGATCTATAAGACTTTTGCTTTTTCAAAACTTTGAGTTCCCAAGCTTCGAGACTGTTTCTACTTCAATGCTCCCGAGTATGACAATTATTTTTTGAGTTTTCTTGTCTTGTATAAGTATTTTTGATATAGTGCAACATAATATATCCCTGAAAAACTATTTACGAAATTTAAGTGAAAGATGAATGGAATTTGACAGAAAAGATAATTGATCAGACTCTAACTAGTTTTGTAATGGAAGCAGTTGTAATGATAATTTTGAAATTTCCTAGAAAACAACAGTAATTAAAAAAAATGTAAAGTAGAAATGGAAATGTACATTATCTTTGGTAAATATAGACATTTGTTTTTAAATTGGTAAATATAGCCTGATGGCAATGGGTACAAGTAAGAATTGAGAAAACTGAATGTGGCAGACATACAAATGTTTCCCAATCCATGTGACAAGCACTTTCGGTACGTACAGCGTGGCCAGACTGAGTGGGTGAGGAGGACGGAAGCGGCCTGCAGGGTATAATGAAACATTTTTCATTTCTGCTGTGTTCAGCATCGCTAATATACTGCACGGTCAGTGGCTGTCACTAGGTAGTTCAAAATATTAACGTGCTAGAGAATAAAAAATTATTACCTAATATGTCTTCCGCATTATATTGGCATCATTCCACTATTCATCATTTATGTGTTAATTTGCATAAGAGAGACACATGCTTTAACATTAGAATGCGAAAGCATTCAGAATCTAACAAAACTATCAGCACTCTATTATCTTTGTGACTGCAATGTTCCTCTTAGTTATAGGTACCATGAAAGCTAGATCTCTTTTTCGCATTATTGGAAGGAACAATTTTAGCAAACTCATGGGCTATCCATCTGCAAGCCTTTGATCAATATTTCTTTGCCACTTGCTGTGAGAAGTAGTAACAGTATCTATAATAGGAAGGATAATACAGGCAATTCTAACACACTTTAAACTTTCAGTGGATTGATATATGGAAGATTATTAAAAGTTCCAAATAGAAGTGTTGGGTCAGTTTGAGGGTGAATAATTTCTCCTTACAAATTCATGTAGGGACCAATCAGAAGGATGTCATCTTTGTGCATGACCATCAGAGTCAACTAGGGATTGATATTCAGCTTCCAGAAGAAGAAGACAGAATGGAGAAGGCACTGTTTTTAACCACTTCAGCTTTGAAGTGAAAACCATTTTTTTATCCACATTTCTTTAGCAAGAACTGGTCATATGGATCCATCTGCATTCAAATTGGTCTAGGAAGTATAGTCTCTTGCTGGATAGTCACTTCCAAAGG
>PVKM010053162.1:0-10089 GCA_004027735.1 Carollia perspicillata
GGTCCCAGCTGGACGATCCTCTGTCTTCTTGTTTCAGGTCTTGTACCCCAAACAAGAATTCTTTCTGTGGTCTGTTAGTGCCATGTTTTGAGCATTTGTGTGTGCGTGTGTTTTTCTTTGGGGGTGGGGGTGATGATTTTATTGTTCAAAATTTCCTGCAAGCATAATGCCTTGGTTCTGTCCAGTGTTCCTAAGCACAGCAGGCTGAGACATGCCTTCTAGAGAAAACAGGTGTGTTCGCCCAGCCGAGTACAAGCATGAGCTACATTGAGTTCAATGGTAATCAGTCAAATATGTGTGTGTGTGTGTGTGTGTGTGTAAACAGAAAAACATAAAACTAGGTTATGTATTGATTAGTTGATGAAAATGTAAAAAAAAATTAATAAATAGAGCCACTGCAAAATGGAGCTGGAGCCACCTTGCAGCTGTTATATTTGAACCCTTAGAACGTTAAAAACCGAGAAAAATAACCTTTGGACCGGGCCTAAGGCAACACTGTGCTCCAAAGAACTGGTTGCAGGGATGACAAGAAAGCAGATGTTATGACTACTGGACAAAATTTAAAACCTTTAGAATGAGTGTCACGACATTATGTCAACTGCACCAATGGAGGACGCCTTCCTCCCACCGGTGTCATTGTTCCCCTGCCTTTCCTCCCCAGTGCCCTTTGCCTTTGTCTCCTCATCAGAACCCTATTTGGGCTTCCTCCTGAATTAACGATTTCTGAATTGTTATTCTTATCGAGCTCATATAAACGCTTCTTGCCTCTCACTTTGACAGGCCTTTTTGTTTTTAGGTCAGCAACCGGAGGCTCACGGGAACCGAGCCTTCTAGTTCCCCTGGGAGCAGTGGTTCTGCACCCACTAACTCGGTGTTCGCAGCAACGTTGTAAAACATAACTAGCATGAGTGACGAGAACTGGTGTGTGGGCACGTGTGTGTGCACGTGTGTGTACTCACTGAGCCACTACTAGGGCTTTGTTGCTCGGTATTATAAGCTGGTATATTTAACAAGGTAATTCAGAGTTACAGCACGAGTTTGATGAAATCCAAACATCCAGGTAAACTTTGGAAGCTTTCTTACTCATCCTAACTGGTAGCACGTTTGCAATCCCGTTTTCTGCCCAGACTTGAGCAAAAAACTCTTCTTTCTACTCATCCTGAACATTTCCTGAGCTTCCATTCCCTGCTTTGGATTCACAATATCTCACCAACTTGGTTTGGAGGCAAATTTGCATCTAACAGACCTGGGCATCACAAGAGAACTGGATGCGAATTCACAGGATGATCGCAAATTGGCCATTGTTTTGGCTGTACCAGAAGGATTCTCACTCCACTTCTGATGTGTGTGTTTTCCCCCAACACCATGCAGTCACATTCCAGACACCAGCGGAGTGTCCTACAATTTGACTAAATTCTGACATTATCTACCTGGAGATAGTGTCGGCTCCCATGGACTAAGGACTCCATCCCTCAAGACTGCCTGCACTTTAGATACCAATCACAAGTCCAAGTTGTTAAAAGCGTAGGGCGACGTCCTAAACCAAGGAGCTTCTGACCCTATAGAGTTTGGGGCCTGGTTCACCAACCCAGGAGTTCTCTGGGAGCCCTTTTTTTCCAGGCGGAGAAGGTACGGAAGCTTTCTCACATGGATGTGATTGATTAATTCATTGGCCATTGTGATTGATTCGACTTCTAACCCCATTCCCCTCCCTGAGGTCTGAGGGTGGGGCTGAAAGTTTGAATTTGCTTGGCACACTGTTGCTGCCCCTGGCAACCAGTCCCCTTCTTACCAGTGACTTAGGGGTTTTCCAAAAGTCACCTCATTCACAGAACAAAAGACACCTCAACTGCTCTCATTGTTTAGGGAATTCCGAGGGTTATAGGAGTGCTGTACCAGGACTGGGGATGAAGACCAAAACCCCATTTCTTATTGTAAATCACTACATCACAACCACAGTGGTAACAATTAATATTTGCATTTGGTAGACTGACTTAATTTTTGCTGTAGAAGGAGAGATGGCTCATAGATTTGGGGATATTCCCTTTGGGATGCTGATTTGTGGGCAGGAAAACTGAGGCAGCCATTGCTGAGCCGAGCCCTGGTAGGCCAAGGCAGG
This sequence comes from Carollia perspicillata, assembly GCA_004027735.1. Lineage (NCBI taxonomy): Eukaryota > Metazoa > Chordata > Mammalia > Chiroptera > Phyllostomidae > Carollia > Carollia perspicillata. The sequence continues at coordinate 2,120 of PVKM010053162.1, forward strand.
GGGCCGGCTCCCAGGCCTCTACCACCCTGGCTCACAGCCCTCAGCGGTGCCCTGGGCTGGGTAATACCTTTCTGGCTTGCTTCTGGAAAAAGTGCTGAGAATAAGAAAGGACCCTTCGGGCCTTCCCAGGGCTGAAGTGGACGTGACTTCCCTGGGAACCAGGCCTGAGGGGCCCTGCGGCCTTCTGTTCTGTGAAATCGCTGCCTCCCTGGGGACAGTGGTGCTGGGGGGAGTCTGGGTACTCCTGGGCCTCCGACTCCTTCCTGTGGGTCCTCGGGGACCTTGCTGGCCAGCCGAGCGAGAGGAAGCACTGAGGCTGAGAAGCCGGGCGGCTGGCTGCCATCCCACATAAACACGCTCCGTCACTGTAAATTATTTACGCGCCATATGGAAGCTGGACAGGCTCCCTGACGGGGCTCATTAATTAGAAGCCTGATGATCCCGCCTTGGCCCAGATTCCTGAAGGCAGGGAGGGCAATGGAGAGGAGAGTCGGGGGCTTTTTCCTTTAGCTCAGCATCCCCGGGTGAGAGACCTGCGGTGAACCCCTGCCTGCTCCGGGAACGGTCCAAACTCCACAGCTCGGCGCTCGGGGCCTCTTCCACACACAGCTCTTGCCCCGGCTCTCAGCCTCGGACACCACAGCTTTTGCACTGGTCCCACCCCCGGATGTCTGCATCACGGGCTCTCTGCCCTGCCTGGGACCCTTCTCTTCCCCAGCATCCTGTGAGGCACAGCTCAAACGTCACCTCCTCTGCATGGCCTCCCCTCTCACCCACTGGGGGGGTGAGCTTGCTCCTTCCTGGAGCCCCCATAGCTCTGTGCATTCTACCCAATCAGCCATCCTCAGACTGAATTCAGATAGCAACTGCACCCCTGGCTGAGCTCTTGTGTTTCTTCAAGTAGAATTACAGACAACAACGGTGTCCCCTAAAGCTCTGTGAGGTGGACAGAGTGTGTCCCAGCTTATACAGTGCCTGGCAGCTGTGACTCACCCACAGGTGCTACTTCTGTATTATTATTATTACTATTATTATTATTATTATTATTACTATTATAGCATTTATTTCCCTCTGTTGAAATCACTCCTTTCATAAGCCTCATTCTTACTAGAATGCAGGGGCCATGGTCCTACTATCTCTAAACCTTTTGCTTCTAGCCCACTGACTGCACTTAGGACCAATAAGGAATATACACTCAAATAGTAGGTGTATAGTATCTCACATTCAGTGAGTGTTTACAATCGGCCAGACTGTGTTAAGCCCTTTTGTGGGCTTAACTCACTTAATACAATAGATGCACATAACAGATTTTATCAGTATTTTCGTCTAACAGATGAGGAAACTGAGGCACAGAGGGGAAAAATAATTTATTGAAGCTTACCTGTCTGGTGAGTACCAGAGCTGATTTCAAACCCAGGGAGGTTAAGACCTTAACTGTCCCACAGCCTCTCATAGCGGAACAAGAGCGGCACAGAATGCGTGTCCAGGGGTAAGTGCCTGGCACATAGTAGGTGTTTGGTGCATGTTGAGTAAGTGTTTGGGCCCTGTGTGTGTTTTGATTGTCTAGACTAAAAGCAGGCACATCACAGAGGCACTAGGTCATGTTATTTGTCAAACTTATCTCTAAAAAAATTTGTAGCGGCTCCTGTACGGTTTATCTTTTCCTGAGCTGGCCTGCTTGGGACCCTGCACTTGACCTTCCAGTGGGGAGCAGCAGCTGCATCTCCCAGGCAGCTCTGTGCTGTCTCTTCACCGCCATTGTCCCTGCAGATTGCTGGACCTCTTCCCTTCCTTCTGCCTAGAATGTTCCTTCTCCCTCTCTCTTGTACCTTCCCCACTGTCACTGCAATCCTATCAGGAAAACTCCTCCTGTCCTTCACGGTCCAGTTCACATGGACACTCCTCTGGGAAATCTCTCCCAGCTGCCACCCTCCTCCCTCAGCTTGCTCACACGGAATAATTTATAGACATGCACACGTGTGTGTTTGTGACAAAGTGGTGAATGGCCAGGGCTTTAGTGCCAGGCTCCTGACTCTCAGGCTGGCTCTGCCTCCTCCTCCTATAAGTTTCCCCACCTGAGCCTCGGTTTCCCCATCAATGACACAGTGCTAGCACCTGTGTGGCAGGGGTTGGCGAGGATTCAGTAAAACACTGCACCCAGAGCACTTGGCCACGAGAGAGGCACTTAGCGAGTTCTGTAGACGTGCTCCTGCACTTTCGCTCTCCTAGAGTGGGCCCTGCAGAGCCTGAGTGGCCCCTACACATCTTCGCATCTCCAGGGCTCACTCTAGTGCCAGGCACAGAGCAGGGGCTCAATCAATGAAAATGCAATTCAAGTTCTACAAAATAAGCATTTATGGAGCACCTACCAGGCACCCAGCTGTAGATATGCAAGGAGGGTGGCAGCTAACAGGCAGGGTGCCTACATATGAAGATAGCCAATAGGGACAGAATGAACACCAATGTGGCACTGTCATTGGCTCATTTACTCCTTAAGGCCTTGGTCCACCAGGCTCTGGGGAGATACAGGTGAATTAAAATGCTCTCCAGGTCCTCTGAGAGACATGACTGGGTATATGTAATGTACCACACGGGCACATGACACCTGTCAAACAGGTGTGTGCAAGGTGGATGCGGGGCTCCGAGGACAGGGCTGCTGGATCGTGGATCCTTTGTAAGGGACAAGGCGGGGGTTAAGAGGGGCTGGATAAGATGTGTTGTCTTTGAACTTGCTGGCCCTCTGGCCTGGCGCACCTCTCCTTTCCTTCCTCCTGCCTCAGATGACATATCCTCTGGTCTGTGGGTCCCCCTCAGAAAGCCCACCTCCTCACCACTCTGTCAGCCCTCTGTTCATTTCTTCTCAAGCACGAACCAGTCAGTGTGTGCAGTGAGTGAGAAAGGTGGGGAAGGAGCTAACACTTCTTGAACACCTACTATGCCAAGCTCTGTGTGAGTCCATAGCGAACGTTATTCCATTAATTTTCTCTGTGCTCCATGGAGTCCACATACTCACCTGTCGGTGTAATTATCCTCGTTTTTCAGGCTACAGAAAAGGCCCCAAGAGGGCAAACGCCTTTGCCCAAGGTCACAGCCGGAAGTGATGGAACTGAACTTGGAATCCAGAGCCAGCTGCCTCTCCACACCCTTGGCGCTTTCATGGCACGGGGAGAGGCCAAGCAGGCAAGAAAGGAAATGGAATGAGTCGTTTACTGCCCCAGGCATTTTCAGCAACAAGTAAGTGATTTCCCTAATTCCTGTCTGCTGTTCATACAGACTTGGCAGCTGGGAGCATGCTGCGGAAAAACAGGTTTTCTTCTTAACTCAGCAGCGCCGCCTGCAGGATCTGACGGGACATTGATCTGGAGCAGGTGGGCTCCTCTCTGCTGGAGGAGATGGATCCTGAAGAAGGGACCTGAGACGTTATCTGATGACCTTTCATCTTACAAAGGAGCGAGCGAGCTGAGACGGAGAAAAGAACTTACTCAAAGTCACAACATTAGCGGTGGCAGATTTGAAGCTGTTTCTCTTCTGACTCTCAGTTCAGTACCCCTTCCCTCCCACTACCTGCCTCTCTCTCTCTCATTCAATAAACATTAATGGAGCACTTAATATGCTTTGGGCATATTCCTTCTTGTAAGATGTAAACATTGACAGCTAAAATATGTCTTTTAGATTATTGCTTAACTGCAATAACAACCTACTTCATAACTACAACTAGGATGTATTGACCATCACTGTGTACCAGCCACAATGCTGAGACCTTGTCTCAGCTGATCCTCATAGATGAGAAAACCAAGGCTTAGCCTTGGAACGTGCCCAGCCTGGCTCAGTAAATGTGGCGGAGGAGTTCAGCTCCACATCCTCTGACCTGCAGAGCCAGGGGCCTTGACCTCTATGTTATATATACTCTTTAAAGTGTCTGAGGTTAGTTCAAGACATATCCATGCTGCAACTAGGATTTTGCTCCTATTTCAAGTCACTACTTATTTTCTAAGAGCAGTGCTGGCTTGCTTCTTAAATTCATTGCGTCTTAAATCCCTAGGAGTTTATATGGAGGGTCTACTGCGCACCAGGCGCTGGGCTAGGGCCTCTGCTGTTCACTGGGAAGCCAGTGCTGTGGAAAGAGCTGTGCACTGGCAGGTCCATGTCTGGGCTCCAGCTGCCCCTGGCTGGCTGGCTCACGATATTGGGCAAGTTGCATGGTTTTCCTCCCCGGAAGAACCAGGGGTGGGACCAGATGAATTCCCAGGCGCTGTTGGAGTCTGTTCTGGGAGTCTGAGTCTCTTTGTCATGCTACATTCATCTCTAGCATATTACCGCGTTTCTGCTAAATAGAGTGCTTCTGTGGCCCAGGGTGCCAGAGCCCTTTGTCACTTGCCTATCAGCTGATTTCCGTGTGGGCCCAGGCAAGGGAGGCAGGAGACCACTCTGGAAGGGTGTCAGGAAAGGAGGAACGATGCTCTTTCTCCTCCCCTCGGCCTTTGGGGGTGTGTCTGGCACAGGTCACTGTTCTTCCTTGGCTCTGGGTCCCACTTCTCATGGGGTGACCCCAGCCAGGCCTTGGGTCCCTAGGATCCTGCCTCCTGCCTTTGTCCCTCCAGCTAAGGGGTGGCAGTGGCTCCCTGCTATTATTCATCTCTGGGTTGCCCCCTTATTTTCTGTTTGTCTTTTAAGCCTTTCTATCACCTGCGTAACCCATTCCCCATGTTAAACCCCCCCACCACACCCATTTCAAATACTCAGAGTGGTTTCTGTTTACTTGGTCGGACTTTGACGGATGCATTCACGCTCTTGTTGGTCTTACCTCGTAACAGCCAGCAATAAAGAGGATGATGATACTGTTGATGACTATAATCCCTTACTGGGTCTATAACCTCACACACTACAAAGCTTTCACTCGGGTTCTGTAATTTGACTCTCATAATAACAGTGTGACGTAAGAATGGCATTTATCATTAATTCCACTTTACAGAAGAGGAAATGATTTCACCGAGCTCGCACAGCTGGTGGGTCTTGATAGCACTGGAACCAAACCTTAGGCTTTTGATTTCTCCTCCAGTTTCTCTCCCCAGGCTCCCCTCGTACTTTTCATCATTACTCCCTCTCCCCTCCGGGATGGAGCCTTAGCGCTACTCTTTAGGAACTGTCTTTTCTGCAGTGGGGGCACACGCCGTCAGCAGAGGGTGTGTTATTTATCTACTGTGGTATCACCAACCACTCCAACACCTAGTGGTTTCAAACAGTGTGGAAGTGGTCCACGCACACACCTGGATGCCTTCTCCTGCCTCACTTTTTTCTGGGTGGCTTGTTCACCTGGAGCTTGAGGAGGGGGTTCAGCCAGGGAGGGCTCTGGGGTGGTGTTTCCCAGCAGTTTGAGTTGGGCTCTGGACGTGGTGGGATGAGGAGGAAGGCGGCTGGCTGATGTTTGTCCTGTGGAACACTGAGCACACGGGTGCTGTCCTGGGCAGAACCTGCCAAAATCACCCGCTTGGCCCCAGCACCAAGAGGGTGAAGCATAAACGTATGTGTATGTAGATCACTAAGTAAGAAAGCCCTCCGTGTCTTGCTGTCCATCCATCTTCTTCACCAAGCGGCTGGTGTCTAACATCACACCGGAAGACAAGGTGGGTAAGTCCCCTGGAGGGACTCACCATACCATTAGGAAGAAAGATATGTCATATTCATAAGTCCTCAAAGTGCCCAGCCTTTAGGGGAGGATCAGGGTCACCCTACTCATCACACCCTCCACTCTGTCAATTGTCCATAAATATTTATAGTTATCTATGCTCACCTGGTGCCTGTCTCTCACCCTACCACCTAGGATTCCCTGCCAAGGATGTCACCTCAGTTATTTCTGAAAGTGCCAGGGGGTGGCTCGGGTGGATGGGTGAACCCTGACCCTCTGACTCCACGCGGTGTCTACGCTTCTCCGTCTGGGCTCCGATGTCCACAGCAGGCTTCGGAGACCCTTGCCAAAGCTGGTGTGGCTGGTGTCCGTGTCCCACGCTGAGCCGAGGAATCTGCCTCTCTCTGTTTTCACCTTGTCGGCATACACAGGCCTCAACGAGGCCACCTTGCTCATGGGAATTTCAATGAAATAATTCTTTTCTTTGTTTGTTTGCTCTATTTCAGCCTCTACCCTCACGGGTTCTGGCATGAGCTCCCAGGCAGGTGTGAAGAGGAAGGTCAGGGAGATTCCATTCCACCATGACCCCACCTACCCCACTGGAATGGCGCCTTCACACTGTTCCTTTTGGATGACGTTTCCTCAAGTGTGGGGCACAGACCACTGGTCAGGGGTGTATTCGTTACGTATTGTCATGGAACAAATTACCCTCCACATTTAGTGGCTTAAAAGAGCATCATTTAGTATCACAGTTTTTCTTGGTCAGCAAGGCTGGCTTAACTGGGTCCTTTGGCTCTGGGTCTCTCATATGGCTGAAGTCATCGCAAGGCTTGACTGGGGAGGGTCTGCTGTCCAGTTCACTTGTGCGGCTGTTGGCAGGATCAGTTTCCTGCTGGCTGTTGTGCTGAGGGATCCTGTGCCCCCGGAGCTGCTGGCGGGAGGCCCTCTTGGTTTCCTGCCCCGTGGGCCCCTCTGTAGACAGTCCTACAACATGCACTCCTTCGTCACAATGGGCAGGCAAGAGGGAAAGAGAGAATGCAAACAAGATAAAAGTCAAGTCTTTTGTAACTTTGTCTTGGAAATAAGACACATCATTTATGCCAAATTCTATTAATTAGTAAGCAGTAACTGGGTTCAGCCCCTGAATGAGGAAGGGATTACCTAAGTTTTGAATAGGAGGTGATGGGAATCATGGGAGACCCTGTTAGAGGCTGCCTACCATGGGGGCAGGGTTGGGGTGGAATGAATTTCGATGGTAAGGAAATTACGATAAAAAACATTTAGTCATTAGCCATTTATTTTAAGATGTGGTAGGGGAAAAGTAACTAGATATTACTGGTGAAAAAAAGGCTAAGTAAAAAATGGGGGAGTCAATTAAAAGAAAAATATGAAATACAGGTGGTTTTCAAATACGATCGCCAGCAAGAACTAACTGACCAACCGAGAGAACATGGTAAAGGTGAAGGGCTGTCACTCTTGCGACGAGGCTATGTCACGTAAGACTCTGTCATATCAGAGATTCTCCTGGTGGGCTGATGAAGTAACAGCCTTGCTAGATAAGCCCTCCTGGCAAGGAGCTTGCTAGAGGACCCCCTGGCAAGGGGTGGCCTCTAGGCTTGGAGCACAGCCTTGAGTTGACAGCCAGCAAGAAGCCAGGACCCCCAGTGACAGAGGCAGAAGGACGTGCCTTCTGTTTGTGACCTGAATAAGCATGGGAGTCAGGTTTTCCCCAGTACAGCTCTCAGATAGGAATGCAGCCCGACTGGCAGCTGCATTACAGCCTGGCGAGCCTCTATGCAGAGAACCCCACGGAGCTGTGCCCGAACCCCTGACCCCCAGAAACTGTGAGAAGAGGCCCCTGGCCTCCCTTTGGGGTTGGATGTTGGGCCCTCTGATGACGAGGTAGCATGGAAAGACTAGGGAGGTACGAGGAGGTGGATGAGATTACTAAGAGTAAAAACAAACTTTCTTGTCTCATAAGGGAGGGAGCTGGTCAAATACTAAGATGTGGACTTGAATCATTAAGAGCCAGACCATGAACAGATAAAGAATGGAGAATTATTTTTTCAAACTCAGTGCACTCATATGATCAATGCTATTAATAACTGCTGACATTTATTGAGTCATTACTACATGCTGGGCTCTCTGCTGTATTCTTTATATGCCCACCCTCACTGACTTCTCACAACACCCGGATTAGAGAAGTATCCGGAATGCCTCCAGTTCATAGATGCAAGAAATGAGCCTTTGAAGGGTTAAGTAACTGGCCTTGGTTTTGGGGACAGCAAGGACAAAACTGGGATTTGAAGCCAGATATGACTTTAGGAACTCGGACTGAAGTCCT